>JAJIBD010014412.1:0-36320 GCA_021461705.1 Cryptotis parvus
AGGGTTACTCCTGGCTCTGCACTCAGGAATTACAGCTGGTGGCACTCAGGGACCATATGGCCGGGATGGAACCTGGGTGGGCTGTATGCAAGGCAAATGCTCTACCTGCTGTACTATCATAACTCTGGGCCTATGGAGCATTCTTCAGGTAGGAGCCCTGGTTTGGTTTGCTCCCTGGCATTGCCTTGTCCCTGAGCACCTGCGAGAGCACCCTGGGGGCAACCATGAGCATTGTGTCAGAAGCAGCCTGAATCCCACTGAGTGGCCCCAGAAACAAGTGTGGATTATACATAACAAGATATGTATAATATGTAGAATGTATAATAAGCAGGGACCAGAAAGATAGTACAACGGGTAAGGTGTTTGTCTCGCTCATGCCTGGACTGGGTTCCATTCCTGAGACCCATTATTTTTCCTGAGTCCCGCCAGGAGTGATCCCTGAGCCCAGAGCCAGGAGTAGGCCATGAGAACTGCCAGGTGTGGCCCCCAAACCAAATAACAGGGCCCGGGAGATGGGGATGCAGGTACGGTAGCCATAGGTAATGGTGACTTTTTTTTAACACACTGTGGGGGGGGGTCAGATGCGACTCTATAGTAAAAGCACGTGCCTTTGCGAACATGAGATCTGGACTAGACCCCTAGCACCATACACAATCAAAGAATTGTAATAGTTGACTTCAGGGGTCAGACCAATAGTCCAGTGGGTAGGGTGTTTGCCTTGCACGTGGCCGACTCAGGTTTGATCCCGGCATCCCATATGGTCCCCTGAGCACCGCCAGGAGTAATTTCTCAGAGCAGAGCCAGGAGTGACCCCAAAATAAAAAAGTGTTGACTTCACTATTTGACTGGAGTACATGCTTTGTGTGCTGAAGCCCCAGGGCTGATTCTCGCACCCCCGTGGCCCCCTGTGCACTTCCCAGGGAATAACCCTGGACATTAGAGTAGCCCAGCTCCAGTGAGATCCACTCAAAGTAGCTTAGACGCGAAAGGACCCAGAAGTGTGTCACCCTGCATCATTTGGATCAATGCCAGTACTCATTAAATACAAAAAGTGGCACAACACAGAATGGGGGGGCACTCGCACACCAGCGGATCTGACGCTGATACATTGTCAACTTAAGGCTCTAAAATATCCTCTGCACAATGAAAATAGTTATTGATGAATACAATCTTCAAATACTAAACTTGAATACTAAAGTGGCTTATCGGATTTTCTGGGCCTGGAGATACAGTTCAGCAGGGAGGGTGCTTGCTTTATACATAGTTGACCCCAGTTCTATCCCCAGCACTACAGGGTCACGAATCCTGCCAGAAATGATTCCTGGGCAGAGCCAGGTGTACCCCAAACCGAAACAAAAATGTTGACCTATTGCTGGTTTTGCAAAGCAGCTTACACTTAAAAAAAAAAAAAAATATATATATATATATATATATATATATATATATATATATGATCTGCAAGATTTTGACTTCTGGAATATCAAACATTCATTTCTGAGTTCATTTCTGGGAGACATTCAGAGCCCATAGAAAACTATTTGGAGGGCCCGAGCGGATTAGCCCAGCGGGTAGGGCGTTTGCCTGGCACGCGGCCGCCCATGCCGGCCCGGGTTCGATCCCCGGCATCCCATATGGTCCCCGAGTACCGCCAGGAGTAATTCCTGAGTGCAGAACCAGGAGTAACCCCTGAGCGTCGCTGGGTGTGACCCAAAAAGAAAAAAAAAACTATTTGGAGGGGACCAGAGAAGATAGTACAGTGGGTAGGGTGCTTGTTTGCACACTGCTGATACAGGCTCCATCTCCAGCACCCCACGTGGTCCCAAGCATTGTTAGGAATAAGCCCTGAGCTGTCAGTTGTGGCCCCCCAAAAACAAAATGAAAAAACCTTTTGATAGTACAGTAGGTAGGGCACTTGCCTTTGCACAAGGCCAACTTAGGTTCAATTGGTCCCCAGAGTGGGAGCACTGATGGGTGCAGCCCAGTAGCCCAACCGCCTCCCTCAGCTTTCCCCAAAGACTATCTGGAACGTTACTGAAGCATGTTCCTGAAATTATGCCTTTCCAAGCATGTATGGGGGTAGTTACACAAGGGGGGGAGGTTAAACCAGTTCCCAGAGTTAGAAACTGAGACAGACCAGAAGAAACTTCCAGCTCAATAAAATGTCAAATGTAAGCTATGAAGAAATAGCATGGCCTTCTTGGGAACCAGGACAAACACGTGCGACTCCTGTATTTTGTCCAAATCCTTTAGCATGAGAAAGGCAGATGAGGCAGCAGCTAAAGTAATCCACACTGCAGGGCACTTTAGGCAGCATCACATCTAGATTTGCAGGTCATTTAAATACAGATGAGTAACAAACAAGTGTTAAGGGGTGTATGTGTGTAGTTGAAATCAAAGAGTTTCACTTGTAGTTGAAACAAGTGACGGGGTTAACACTTCTGCTCTACTAAATCAAAAATAATAAACAACTTATTGTTGCAGCTAGAAAACTGGGTTTAGTACTTCAGTGCTCACAGGTGATCACTACAAAATTCTCACTGGAGTGGAGCACAGCCGGGCCAGGAGAGACAGCTGGCTCCAAAGGGTTGGGCTGACTACACGCTGTGCTTGGAGGAGGCCCAGGAACAATCTCTGAAATGGTCTCCCTGCTCCCAAAACTGTCTGCTGCACCCAGTAAGCAAAGCATTGGGTGTCACCAGAGCCAAAGAGCAGTGAAAATGGTCAGGCTGGCTTAAAATGAAACAGGTCTAGGTAATAAAACTGAACACATGGGCCGGAGTGATAGTCCAGTGGGTAGGGTGTTTGCCTTGCACGCGCCGACCTGGGTTCGATCCCTGGCATCCCATATGGTCCCCTGAGCACCGCCAGGAGTAATTTCTGAGTGCAGAGCCAGGAGTAACCCCTGAGCATTGCCAGGTGTGACCCAAAAAGCAATCACTATCACTATCTTCCCGTTCATCATCTATTTGCTAGAGCGGGCACCAGTAATATCTCCATATGTCCTGTCTCATACTAGTAGAACCCAAAGGTATCCGCTTGCTCCAGGAACATAAAGAGCCTCAAACCATTATATTAGGTCATGGGAATGACCTAATATAAATGTTACTTGTATTTGGCATATCAAATACGACACAAGCAGCTTGCCAGGCTTGCCATGTGGGTGGCATACTCTTGTAGTCACCTCTAAATAAAGCATTTATTGATGAACTGCGCGGCGCGAGCTGGGCTGTGATAGTCTGGTCTGATGGGTGGAGTTGTGATGAGAGGGAAGTCCGAATGTGGAAAATGGTGGCCCCCATAGAGTAGGGGGTCGTCTGGCTTATTATGAGGCTCTGCTGGGGTGGCAGGCCAGGGCTAGGAACCCGCCATGCCTCCTGGGGGCCCCCATGAGCGGCTGGGCACAGGGAGAGCAAATAGACCCAAAAAAACAAAAAACAAAAAAAACCAAAAACTGAACACACAAGAGGGAAAAACAAGAATCCCCCATAAGGGGCCGGAGCAATAGCACAGCGGGTAGGGTGTTTGCCTTGCATGCAGCAGACCCAGGTTCAATTCCCAGCATCCCATATGGTCCCCCAGCACTGCCAGGAGTAATTTCTGAGTGCAGAGGCAGGAGTAGCCCCTGAGCATTTTGGGTGTGACCACAAAAAAAAAAAAAAAAAAAAAGAATCCCCAATGAAATCTGGGTTAAGTGCAGTCCAGCTGGAATGTCTTAAAATACTGGCCATGTACATGTGATGGTGGGGAGGGTGTGGATGGGTAGAATAGACTTTGCAGCCCTACAGACGGACCTGCCTGGGGATAAGCAGGTGACCTGAAGAAATCACAGCAAGCAGAAGCAGAGCCCTCTAGAAGGAAAGTTGGTTTCAATTAAAGGCAACATTTCCCAAATTCAGTAGTAAATGAATTTTATATTTAATAATATCAGTGTCAATTATATTTTTTCTTTAAATCACTTAATACTTTAAAATATTAAATTTTGCATTAAAAAACATACATCTGGGCTGGGGACCTAGGTCAAAGGGCTAGTGCACATGCTTTCACGTGGGGCCCAGGGCTTGATACCCCGCAGCCCCATGTGCGGCACCCCATCCCCCTCCCAGGAACAAAAACAAAAGCCCAAACAACATACATTCATAAAGTATGTTTGTACATCTCCCAAAAATCCAGTACAATAGCATACAGGTACAATGAACATGGCATATTCTGAAAATCCCAATCAGGGCAAGGAGAGGTTGGCAGAATCGAGGGCGCAGATATCATCTTTTCCGCTTCCATGACCATAGCCCAACACTGCCTGCCAAAGAACCAACCAGACTTACACCCGTGTCTTTCCTGCTTCCGGTCATTTTCTTCTTAATCTGTATTTGTGCTGACATGCTCCCATCCATTCTTCCCCTAAACTCCCCAAATCCTTTTAATAGTTTCATCTACTCCCTGAACCACAGCCGCAGGACCGTGAGTCCTTCCATCGTTCTGGAGCCTGACTGCTTTCACCAGTGCGCAGAGCAAGCAGGTGCCAAGAGGCTCAGTGGTGTGTGCTCTTTAGCTGGCATCTGATCAAGAAATCAAAACTCTTACCAGTTTCAAGGAAAATACATGGTCACAAATAAATCACAATTCCCCATCTCAAAATTCTAGTCCAAACCTCTAATTTGTGTTTCAGACTTCTGCACGCACTCAACTGGATCTCCAATTAACCCTGATTTTCAGTTTCTGGCTGCCGACCACCAGTCTTCCAAGTGTCTTTCACAGTTACTTCAAAAATTTGCATATCAAGTTCAGCTTAAAGGCTCCAAGGCTATTTTAAATGGAATGGAAAAAGGAAAAAAACATGACACTACTTTCTTCAAATAATGTAAATATTCAACATCTGAAAAGTTTACTGAAAACTTTTATTATAATCAAAAAGTGACATAACAGGGTTGTAATGAATTCAGCAAATCATTCTGCTGATATTTTAGAACTGATACCAGCATTTGCCAGGCAATTAAAAAAATTCAAATGTGAAAATTTCACAGTACAGTAAACTCCACCCCAACTAATTAATGGTGGTTAAAAATAATAGGCCCTAGCAAAACCTCTCATGTTACATGGTCACAACTCACAATTCTATACAAAAGTCCGTGTTATAAAGCTCTGATGTAAAAATCAAATAATCAAGCAGCAATATTTTAAGTGCAGCACAGGGTCTTTCATATCATTATTTACAAAGCTTGAAATCTCTTTACATTATAACAAAATTTAATACAGATGACTTAGTAATTAAGTCGATTTTAAAATCTGTCCTTTCACACAGTGACAGATTTCACTTTTTGGTCATCTTTCTCCTTCTCCTTTTCTTTATCTTTGTTCTTCTTTGACTTCTTCTTCTTGTGTTTGTGTTTTTGGCCTTTTTTCCAATTCTACTTCAGTGCCTGCGTGCTTCTTATGCTTCTTATGTTTTTTATGTTTCTTGTGCTTTTTCTTCTCCTTTTTCTTCTTCTTCTTCTTGCTGTCCTGACTCTCGGCGGAGCTGGCACTGCTGCTGTGGCTTCGGGTCTGGCTTCCCGAAGGACTGTGACTCCTGCTTGGGCTAACGCTGGGACTGCTCTGGCTCTGGCTCGGGGGGACGCCTGTCTGGCCAGCGGCTGCTGCTGGCTCCACGCTCTCTTTGCTTTCTCCACCACCTTCTCTTTCAGTTCCTTTGGGCTTTTCCGGCAGTTTCTTCTTCTTTGATGGATATGTTGCTTTCACTATCACTTTCGTTATAGTCTGGTTCAAAGGCAGCCTCATCAGTTTCTCTAGTTAAGTCTGAGGAAAGTCTCGGAGGAGTGACTCAACTGAGGTTTCGGCTTGGTCGCATTCTTGTCAGCGGGGCCAGAAGGAACCTGCTCAGCTTTTTCAGTCTGCATGTCTGGTGGGTTAACCATGTAAGGCAACTTATTGCCACTCACCTCCTTATTGTTCCTTGCTTCCAATGTATGTTTCTCACGATCCTTACCAGGAGTTTTATCTAGGGACTTTGTCTCTTCACTAGCGTGTTTAGTATCATAAGTGGCTTTGTTGTGATCATGAGGTTTTTTGTCTTTCAAGGGACTAGCACTTTTCTTAGAATCCCCAGTTCCTTTCTTAGGCAAGTCTCTTTCCTCCCTTGGCTTAGTTTTCTGAACAGATACAGAATCTTTTGCTCGGGAAGGTGAGTCTTTTCTTCTGCTTAATTCATTCCTTTCATCTCTACGTTTGGAACTACTTGAATAATCCCTGTTGTCATAATCTGGTTTTTTCTCTCGACTGGGCGTAAAGTCTTTATTTGAGGACCCTGCAAGAGAATCATGCTTATCTGAAGTTCTAGTCTCTTTGGATGACTGAGAAAGGTTTTTAAAATTTCCCTGTTCATTCGCACGATCTGTGTTATCTTTCTCTGTCTGAGCATTGTTCTTCCTCTTTTCAAGATTTTCCTTTTCCAACACTGAATGATCTCGATCTTTGGTTTTTCCTTTTTCACCGATGCTGGGTTTTTGGAACTTTTGACCTCATACTGTGTGACCTCATGGCTCACTTCCTTGGTGAGTTTCTGAATTTTCTCTGATGACTCACTTTCCTTTTCAGGATACTTGACTATACTGGACGCTTTAGTGCTGACGTTCTTTATAACACTGGTGGGTTTTCCTACATTTGAGATAGGCTGGGTGGATTTAACATCTTCTTCTTCGGATTCAAAATCATCTTTATCCCATTTAGACTGAGGAACTTGAATCATAATAATAACATCTTCAGCAGGAGCTGTATTGTCATTATTATATTCCTCCATAGTTTTAATGACAGTTCGCTTTGTATCTGTTTTTTCTTCAGATTTCCGTACAGGACTGCCTCCAGTTGAGCTTGTACTAGAAAGAATTAAAAATATCTTTTTAATGAAGTATTAAGCACCAGTCAATACAAATTTATTTTTTTGCTTTTTTGAGTTAAATCTGGTAATGCTCAGTGTCACTCCTGCCTCTGCATGCAGGAATTACTCCTGGCAGTGCTCGGGGACCATATGGGGATACCAGGGATCGGGGTTGGTTGTGTGCAAGGCAAACGCCCTATCAGCAACACTAGTGCTCTGGCCCCAACCAATACAATTTTTTTAACTTATTCATTTATTTTTATTTATTTGTTTTGGGGCCACATTTGGCAGTGCTCAGAGGCTACTCCTGGCTCTCTACACCCAGGAATTACTCCTGGCAGTGAGGCACCAATACAAATTTAAACACGACAAATACCCTTTAGCTTTCAAGTCAATTATTTTAACAGCGCTGTAAGTAATGTAACTGAGCCACACTCCAGCCCTTATTAGTGCATTCCTTATTAAAGAGAGAGTTTTACTCACCACTGAATATACACAAAGAGACTTAAGTGATAAACTCTAAGTATCTGCAGGGCTAGCCACAATGTGTAAAATAAGAGGGAGAGAGATGCAGAGACAGAGAGACAGAGAAAGAGAGGGAACAGGGCTACCTGGGGTGGGGTACATTGGTGGTGGAAATGGGGCACTGGTGGAGGGATGGGTGCTGGAATACTGTATTACCAAGAACCAATTGTGAACACCTTTGTAATTGTATGTCTCACGGTGGTATAATAAAAAATTAAAAAAAAAAATAGGGGGGCGGAGCGACAGCCCAGCGGGTAGGGCATTTGCCTTGCACGCGGCGGCCTGTGCTGGCCTGTGTTCGATCCCCAGCATCCCATATGGTCCCCCGAGCACCGCCAGGAGTAATTCCTGAGTGCAGAGCCAGGTGTAACCCCTGAGCATCGCCGGGTGTGACCCAAAAAGGAAAAATAAATAAATAAATAAAGGCACGTGAGAAGGAAAAAAAAAAGTTTTAGGTTTCAGGACCATGCCTGGTAGTGCCCAAGGGCCAGTCCTTTATTGCAGGAGTGGGGGCAGGAGTGACAAACATGGCAATACCTGGGGTTTACTCTTGGCTCTATGTGCAGGAATCAATGTGCTCTGTACATTGGGGACCATATGTGGTGTCAGTGATTCAAATTGTGACGAGCCTCATGCAGAGAAAGTGCCCTATTTCCTCTATCTCTCCAATACCCTTTATTTCCTTTTTTGGGGCCATGGAGGCCACACCAGAGGTACTCAGAGGAACATGAGGTCCAAGGGATCAAAGCTTGGTGTCCCATGGGTCTTTGAGCTACCTTTCTAAAACTTGTTAATAGTCTTAATTAACATATCCAACAGCATAAGTAAGGTATTTTGGCTCACGGTGGTGGCCAGGGACCACTCCTGATGGGCTCTAGGGGACCATACATGGTACGGGGGAGGGGGTAAGGGGGATCAAAACCCACCCATAAGAGATACCTGGTATAATCCACGAGAGTAGAGCTAGATCCTTCATTTCCAGTTACTTTTCGTCTGGCCTTTCCTTTGACTTTTTCTTGTTTAACTTTGCTAGATGTTGACTCCAATTTTTCAGAGGGTTCTTTTGTATTAGGTACATTTTCAGTACTTCCAATTTTCTTACCAGTTTCTCTGTTAAGTTTAATTTTCTTGGCCGGGGCAGTTGATGACATTTTGTCTTTTCAGGGGTCCTATCCATCTTCTCAACATCAGGTTCCATTTTGCGCTTGGGTGATGGTTTAGCTATTTCAGCTGCTTCAAGTTTAGAGATCTTCATTGATGATGATGACTCGAAATCTTTATCTACACTCTTTTCCTCAGTTTTTCTTTTTCTCTTTTCCCCCTTGCTATCTAGTGGTTTATTTTTCTCACTAGGCTTCTTTGTCTTTTCTTCTTTACTAGTTACTTTTTTCTGATTTAACATCTTTGGAGTAGTCCTTCTTCACTTTTTCCTCTTTCACTGGTTTTGTCTCTTGATGTTCTTTTGTTGACTTTGAGTGAGCTTTTCTGGGGGTACCAATGAGCTTTTCATCTTTTAGAGAGGATGATGACTTGGTATTATCAGTCTTGGGAGTCTCCTCTTTGGCTTTTTTCAGTGGAGGTTCAGACCGAGGAGATTTTTCACGCTCACCATCTAGTTTTTCTTGAAGTCCTTTGGCAGGTTTTATGATGTTTTCTTTTTTGGATACAGCAGATGCATCTGTTTTGCGTTTGGTCTTGTCGCCTTTTGCTTTTGGCCTATCTTTCTCTCTCTTGTCTTTTTCAGACACGGATTTAAAAGTGACAGACTCTGCATCCATTGGTTCATCTCTAACGGGAGTGGCATCATCTCTACTTGGGGGCACAAAGAGTGAGTCTGTTTTATTCTCCTCACTGCTCGTAGGTTCTCTTGACTTCCTAGAGGTTTCTAGTAACTCGGATTTAGAAAGCTTTCACTCTCTTCCCCCTTTCTTCTTTTTCTGTGTTTCTTATGCTTATTTCCTTTACCATCTCCAGGAGCGCTTTCACTTTCCTTCTCTTTTGATTTTGTATTATCTTTCTGATTATGACTATCTCTTGTTGAAAGTTTTTCTGGATAGCTGCCACCAATGTTTCGACTTCTATGACTCTGCCCACCAGAATAATCTTCTCGACGGCCCTCGTAAAGGGAGAATTCCTGATACTTAGTGGTAAAAACCTTTCTGGGGAAAAGTTCTCTCTATTTGCCGTTGGTCTAGGCTGGGCCCCGCAGCATACCCTTTATAATATTTTTCATACCACTCTCTGTATTTTCTCTCCCATTCTCGGTAACGCTCTTTTTCAAATGGGTCTCTTAAGTCAACAGTCCTCCCATAATAAGCTTTAATGTCATACGGTGGTGGAACTTCTCTGAATCTGTTAAAATATTCACGCTCTGTTTCACCCTGAGGCACATTACGCTTACTGGGAGACTGTCCCCCTAAATGCCTGAGGAGATCTTGACCGTGAATGGTATCGTCTATAGGGGGGTGACCTTGACCTAGATCGATGGTATCCATGAGATCTAGACCTTGAACGGTAATTCCGGCTTTTGCCTCTGCCTCTTCTGGGGTATGGTGGTGATCGTGAATAGGAACGAGAATGTGAGCGGCTAAATGATCGAGAATAGGAACGCGGAACGAGTTGAACCAGATCTTGATTTTGAGTAAGTATATGAACTTCTTGAGTATGACGAACCACTATAGGGACTTTTAGACCTAAAAACAAAAACAAAACAACAGATGATAGTTGAGAAATACATACAATAAAACACTAGATTCTTAAATTCTAGCACATTCTTCTCACTTCCAACTTCTTTAATAATCAAGTTTCATCAGAGATGATTTAAGAGGCACAATGTCCTCTATTGGGATGGAATAAAGTACACAAAGATCAGAGCAATCACTTGCTACAAAATAAAAGTGAAATCTTATCAGAGTGAAGTGCATTAATGTACTGTGAGTTATATGAACTAACTTAACTTTCAACAAAATGCCAATTTAAATTTTACTTCCTATCTGATTATTTAAGAAAATTGTCCTACATTGGCAAAAAGTCTAGCTTTTAAAGGAACCACATTTCAAGCATAAGCTTAAAAAAATTAACTCTTTTAACTTCCAGGGAATTAAAAAATTCTTTAAAAAAAAATCAATGAAGCAATTTGTATTGTACTACTACTTCATTATTACACAGGTTAATGTTCCAGCAAAGAGCTGTAGCCTTAGGTAAAAGGGCCCTCAGAAATGTCATTTGACTATTTCCCTGTTTCTTTCCTTTCATAAACATTTCCCAATTATTTCACACTGTAAAGAACTTTAAGGGACAAGGGCAATTTAATTCCCAAAAACTTGCTAGTTCTACACAAAATTTACACTGAGACATTACTTCAATGAACAGGTATTGGGAAATAAGCTACATCTCCATTTCTATAAACCTAGACCGAATCAGAAAAATTCGAGTGCAATGTTATTTATATCCATAGCTAATCCCTGGATATTCAAAGTCCCATTTGCAATTCTGTTGTGAAGGCTTGCAAAACACTAACCTGGAAAATGAGCGCCTACGCTCCTTTTGAATCTTTTTGTATTCCATCAATTCCTTAGCAAAATCATTTGTAAACTCATCTAGCTTGGACTTTTTCTTTTCCCTAGTAAAATAAAGTTAAAGAGTGAAAGTTAACAAAAACCATTTAAGAAAACTAACAAGACAAATGTAATTAGATCATGAATGAAATGAATGAAACTGCCATTAGTTTTCCACTTTAAAGCTATAAATAACTGGGAGTCCCTGAGGAAGTTGCTTATATGACTAGTTTCATTTTTAGGTGACTTTTTCTGGTACTAACTGGAAACATCCGCAAATGTTTCCAAATATAACCTGTTTACTAATGTTACATCAGAAAATGAAAGTGTATACTAATTTCAAATGAAAATACTTACTCTTCTTTCAGTCTTCGTTGCTCTCTATAGAACTCTTCCCTGGACAAAGGTGGTGCTTGTGTTGTTGGGATGGCATTTGAATGAGCGGTCTGCACGCCTGATGATACCCAAGGTCCTGATAAGTTGGCAGGAGCTGGAGGGAAAGCCTGGAGGGAGGGACACTATACCCAGCGGGTGGTGGCTGGCCAGGAGGAAACTGGGGAGAAAACTGTGGTGGAGGAACACCTGGAGGAAGAGGAAGTGTATGGGGAGGCGGCGGATACAAAGGAGGTGGTGGGACAGGTACAAAAACTGGAGTTGCTGGCAGTGATGGACCTTGCGTTCTCTGGGATCTTTCGCTGTGATGTCGTCCACGATTTATGCTTCTGGAGAAATAAATTTCAAGATATTATTCCTTTAAACTATAATAATCTGAGACAAGCTGGTGTTTTCTACCAAAATTTTCAAGGTTATAAGCATGAAATAGAGCTACTCAAACAGGCACTGAGGCTCATACTACTTATGTATAATTAGTAATTCCATAGATCAAACTCATGTCTAACACATGTAAGACAAGTGCCGTATTGTGAGCTACACGCCCCACTCAGAGGAACGACATTTTGTTTTTCCTTTATGGGTCATACTCAGTGGTCCTTTGGGGATCATGTAGTGCCCAGGATTGAACCTGGGTCTTTCCCACAATGCAAAGGATATGCTCCAGCCTCTAGGCCATCTTCCCTGGCCACAGAAACTGACATTAAAGATCAGTTAGGGATTGAGATGATACAAGTTTACAGCATGTCCTCTATATAGAGATGGAAATTTGAAAACTCTTGTGAAGTTCAGATTTTTTTAATCACTTCACAACTACCGCTAGCTAACTTCCTAATTTTATTTTTTCCCTTGGCGTGTGTGGGGAGGATTGGGCTCAACCTGGTACTGCTTAGGCCTTACTTTAGCTGTGTTCAGGGATCACTCCTGGCAAGACTCAGGGGACTGTATGTGGCACTGGGCATAGGCTGTGAGTTGGAGCATGCAAGGCAAGCACCTTATTTACTGTACTCTCTGGCCTAGCAATTAACTTTTAGTTGTTTTGCACAACATTTGGCAGTACTTAGGGGTTTGCCTTCAGGGGATTGCTCCTGGCAAGGCTTGGGAAACTGTATGTGGTCCTGGGGCTCAAACCTGGGTGAGCCATGGTTTGATAAGGTAAGGCAAGTGCTGTATTATTTATCCTTCCCCCACCCACCCCCAGCAATTAACTTCTTTTTAAGGAATGACAGAAAATTTCTACAACAGGTATCAGTTTGCAGACCAGAGGTTAAAAATCCACGAACCAGGAACTACCTCTGTCTCTCTGTCCCTCTCCCTCTCCTCTCTCCCCACTCCCACCCCTCTCTCGCCGTTCAGATTCAACTGGCGATGCTCAGAAGTTACTCCTGGTGGTTCTCAGGGGACCATATGGGATACTGGGGATCAAACCCGGGTCAGCTGCATGCAAGGCAAGCGCTCGACCCACTGGACTATCGCTCCAGCCCCCTTGGACTTACATCTTTTTTTTTTTTGGGTCACGCCCAGCAATGCTCAGGAATTACTCCTGGTGGTGCTCGGGAACCATATGGGATGCTGGAGATCGAACCCGGGTCAGCTGCGTGCAAAGCAAACAGCCTACCCGCTGGACTATCTCTCTGACCCCATTGACTTACAACTTAACTTAAATGAAGTTCCAGTGTTGAGCTGTGTACTGAAAGGGTTAAAGTGGTCTTTGGGAAGGAATATTTAAGATAGAGTCTTAAAGACCATCACTTAAAAAACTAATAAAATAGATTTTAGGTCTCTCCCCTACACCCCATTTGGTTTCTGGGCCACATCAGGCTGTGTTTAGGGATTAATCCTGGCTCAACACTCAGATGACTCCAATGGGTTGAGGGACCCTATGAGATGCAGGGAATCAAACCTGCATTGGTTGTTTGCAAAGCAAGTGCCATGCCCAATGCACTACTTCTCTGACCCCATTCTAGAACTCTGAAGGGAACTACTGAGGACCAAAAGTGGGATCAAAGCAAACCAAGCGATCTTCACTCCCACCACCGCCATGCTATGATTTCTGTGTTGTATTTTTCAGTGTCATCAAACCACCATTTTCCAAGATTTTTAGTAATCCCTACCTGTAGCAGCTCCTCTCCCCTCTTCTGATTTGCTGTGGCGGAGAAACCAGATAGCCGAGCTTGTTGGAACTGTGTTAGCGGAGGGAGAAGTTGAATATCATGAACATTTAGTGCTATCACTAATTTTAGTTTAAAAAAAAAATTCCTGGAATCAAAACATTTTTTCACCCCTTATTATTTCTGGACCCTGATTTTTTTTTTTTTTTTTTTTTTGCTTTTTTGGGTCATACCCGGCGATGCTCAGGGGTTTCTCCTGCTTTGCACTCGGAATTACCCTGGCGTGCCGGGGACCATATGGGATGCCGGGTATCAAACCCGAGCCGGCATGGGCCAGCCACGTGCAAAGCAAAACGCTCCTACCCCTGGACCCTGATTTTTAACTTGCTCCATATATAGGAGACATGAACAGTCATTATACATTAATTTTTTAGGTTGAGTGCAGTACAGTAGGCAGGGCGCTTTGCCTTGCAGTCAGTCAACCTCGGTTCAATCCCGGCACCCCAATATGATTTCCTGAGCCTGCCAGAAGTGATCCCTCAGTATAGAACCAGGAGGAAGTCCTGAACACTGCCAGGTGTGCAGCCCCAAAAAATTAAAGTTTAAGAAGTTTATAATTTAACTTTTTTGGGGCTGGAGCTATAGTCCAGCGGGTAGAGCGTTTGCCTTGCATGTGGCCGACCCAGGTTCAATCCCCGGCATCCCACATGGTCCCCAGAGCACCGCCAGGAGTAATCTCTGAGCATTGCCAGGTGTGACCCAAAAAAGCAAAAAAAAAAAAAAGGAGCGATAGCCCAGTGGGTAGGGCGTTTGCCTTGCACACGGCAGGCCCATGCCAACCCAGGTTCGATCCCGGCATCCCATATGGTCCCCGAGCACTGCCAGGGGTAATTCCTGAGTGCAGAGCCAGGAGAAACCCTGAGCATAGCCGGGTGTGACCCAAAAAAAGGAAAAAAAAGAAAAATATATATATATATATTATTATTATTATTTAACTTTTTTTAATTTGGGGCCACACCTGACTTAAACCTGGCTCTACACTCAGGGATCACTCCCGTAGAGCTATGGGGCCATATGAGGTGATTTACTCCACTCAGAATACATCATGTATGTGCAACTGGGATTGGACACTTGTAAGATCTTACTTGCAAGTAAGAGGTATAACTACCTCTTTGGCCCTGCATTTTAATCCACATTCTTTAAGTTACTCTGAGACCTCGTTAAAGAGGGGAAAGATTTCCCTCTTTATGTCTGTGCTTGTTACTTGTTTTCACCTTTAAAGCAAAAATATCAAATTTTTAGAGCATAAGGCTATCTATAGGAATGTGACTACATAATTACAGGAATAAAAGTTCTTTGTATTTTAGGGAAAATTTTTTTTTTAGATTTTAATATGAAATAAAAATGGATTAACTATTCAGTAAAAAATTCTGTGTTTGGCAGACTTCAGTTTTTTGTTTTTTTTTTTTTATTTTGCAGGGGAAGTATGCCCACACCCAGCAGTGCTCAGGGACCTGCAGGCTAGGGGAGACCATATGGATTGCTAGAAATTGAATCCAGGGTTTGTCACATGCAAGGCAAGTGCCCACCGTTCGTATGATTCTTCAAATCTCTTTGGGGGTATATGGGTTCCACCTGGTGGGACCTGTTTCAGGCAGGGGTTCAGGTGAGAGTAGGAACTGAATAGGTCGGGCTCACGCAAACCAAGTGTTTTTGTTTTTGTTTTTGGGTCCCTCCCAGCACCAGAGGTTACCCTGGCTCTGCACTTGAATTACCCGGGCGTGTTCACGACCTATGGAACCAGGATCAAACCTGCGGCTGACAAGGCAAATGCCCTACCCTACCTGCTGTGCTATGGCTCCGGGGGCCCCACAAACCAAGTGTTTTAACCCTTGAAATACCTCAAGCAAACAAACTTTGTTGTGCTTTGGCTTTAGGGCCACTCTCAGTGGTGCCCAGGCTCTGTACTCGGGGATTACGCCTGGCAGTCTGGGGATGCCAGCTGGCCACATACAAAGAAAGCACCCTACCTGCTACGCTACCACTGTGGCCATGCAAACCTTTTTAGAGGTGCTGGGGATGGAACTCAGGGTCCCACACATGCTAGGCATATCCTGTCATTTGAACTATGCCCCAGATTCAAATGAAACTGAACTGTCAAAATGAGTGTGAAAAACTTTTAACCTGATAGTGATTCTGTATTTTTTTAAAAAATTGGGGCCGGAGCAATAGTCCAGTGGGTAGGGCGTTTGCCTTGCATGCAGCCGGCCTGTGCGGCAGCGGGTTCAATCCCCGGCATCCCATATGGTCTCCCGAGCACCGCCAGAAGTAATTCCTGAGTGCAGAGCCAGGAGTAACCCCTGAGCATAGCCGGGTATGACCCAAAAAAAAAAAAAAAATCAAAATTTTAATTTCACTGTATCACTGTCTTCCCGTTCATCATCGATTTGCTCGAGCGGGCACCAGTAACATCTCCATATGACCTGTCTCATGCAAGTAGAGCCCAAGGGCACCTGCTTGCTCCAGAAACATAAAGAGCCTCAAACCATTCCATCAGGTCACGGGAATGAGGTCTATAATTGTTACTGGTATCTGGCATATCAAATACGACACGGGTAGCTTGCCAGGCTCTGCCGGAGGGTAGCATACTCTTGTAGTCATCTCAAAATCCAGCATTTATTGATGAACCACGCGGCCGCTTTCGGTTGGGCCCAGGTATGCTGATCCAGAGACAGACATGGGGCAGAGCTGCTACTGGCTTTCACTGTGCCCAGCCACTCATGAGGTGCCCGGGAGGGATGGCAGGTTCTAGCCCTGGCCCGCCACCCCAGCAGCCTCACAACAAGACAGACAACACCCCTCCACTCCATGAGGGCCGCCATTTTCCACATCTGGACTTCCCTCTCATCAGAACTCCACCCAGCAGACCAGCCTATCACACCCCTCCACTCCATGAGGACCTCCATTTTCCACATCTGGACTTCCCCCTCGTCAGAACTCCACCCAGCAGACCAGCCTATCACAGCCCAGCTCATTGAGATCCACCCTGCTGCAGTCTTTTTAATCCGGCCCAGGTATGCTGATCCAGAGACAGACATGGGGCAGAGCTGCTACTGGCTCTCACTGTGCCCAGCTGCTCATGAGGTGCCCGGGAGGGATGACAGGTTCTAGCCCTGGCCCGCCACCCCAGCAGAGCCTCACAAGCCAGACGACCCCCATTCCATGAGGACCTCCATTTTCCACATCCGGACTTCCCCCTCGTCAGAACTCCACCCAGCAGACCAGCCTAAAATTTTAATTAAAAAAAAAAAATTTGGGGGCTTTTTTTAGATCACACCCAGCAATGCTCAAGGGTTATTCCTGGCTCTGTGCGCAGGGAATTACCTCTGGCAGTGCTCATGAAGGATGCCGGGAATCAAACCGGGTCAACCCGCAGGCAAGGCAAACACCCTACCCACTGTACTATCGCTCTGGCCCTGATTCTGCATCTTAAATAAGCCTTCAAATAATTGTTTTGTTTTATGGATGCCCCACTCGCTTTGGGGGCCACTCTTGGCTATGGCGTTAGGGATCAAACTCAGTCCTCCTGTTTGCAAAGCAAACTCCTTTCTAGTTCTAACAAATAACTAGCCTTTCTTTAACTGAGATTACCTATTTAAGACATGGTGCAATACTATATCTTAGAAAAGTTGCATTTTCAAAGACCAATTCAGATAATCTATTGTCACTTGTGTTGTCACTTCATTAATATATATATATATATATATATATATATATTTTTTTTTTTTTTTTTTGCTTTTTGGGTCACACCCGGCAATGCTCAGGGGTTTCTCCTGGCTCTGCAATCAGGAATTACTTCTGGTGGCACTTGGGGGACCATATGGGATGCCGGGATTGAACCCAGGCCGGCATGGGCCAGCCACGTGCAAGACAAATGCCCTACCTGCTGGGCTATCGCTCCGGCCCTCTTCATTAATATTTTACAATGATAAAAAAACCATTTGGTACTGTGAACAACTTTATAAATCATGGAGATTAAATAAAGTTTACAAAAAAAAATTTCAGCAACTGCTTAAAAATTAAACAGATACTTACTGTTCCCAACCTGGCCGCCACCACCTGGACGAGCAGTATTAATTCTTACTGGACCTTGGAAACAAGAAATGAAAATAGTAAATAACAAAATTATATAATTAAGTAAAATCAATTTTCTAGAACTGAAAGGCAAACCCAAAGGTGTTTTCTCACCAGTCGTTGGGATCAACTGTCCGTGTAGCAATGACTGTCCCAGCAAAGACGGGGCTCCAAGGACAGGGACCTGGTAACCCTTTAGGAAAAAGAACAAAATTAACAATAAAAATCGAAAGCCCTGAAAGAAAAAAAAAAAAAAAAGGCGCTATTGCAGAGAAAAAATTCAGACTAAAAGGTCAGCAAAACTTACCTTCTCTTCCATGAGAGCAGTAATTGCGATAGAAGACGCTCCCTTTTGAGTGCTCTGATGCAAGGGCTGCTGCCGGTAATAATTTACTATCAGAATCCCTAGGAAATACAATTCATAGCACATTTAAGTCACCAGAAACAAGGGGATAAGAGCAAAAATCACATTGCATAACTAAGTTTCATAAGAGTTTTCCTAAGTTAAAAATGCAAAGGAGCATTAAGTTCTGTCTGACAAAGTCGTGTGGTGGTAGCAACAATAAAACTTGAGAAAAAAATCCTGATATGGGACCAAAGAAATTCAGGATCATCACTGAATTCTATTTCTAGCTGACTAAATCAGTCTTAGTCTAGAGTAAAGACTTGGGGCTTCATTCCTACTACAAATAAAATGCTAGTAAATTAGACGAATGGAAGTTTAGAAATTAAAAGAAAATAAACAGGGCAAGAGAGAGGTAGTACAGCAGGCAGGGTGCTTGCCTTGCATGTGTCTGACCTGGGTTCAATCACCACGAAGGGTACCAGGAGTGATTGATCCCTGATGCAAAGCCAGGAGTAAGCCCTGTGACTCCAAAACCAAACACCAAAGTAAAGGGCCCACCTCAATATAAAGGTTGTTTTCCTTCCCCTTAAGAGCTTTTTTGTTTGTTTTTGCTTTTTGGGTCATACTCAGTGATGCTCAGGAATTACTCCTGGAGGTGCTTGGGGACCATATGGGATGCAAGGGATTGAACCTGGGTCAACCACGTGCAACACAAAAGGCCTATCTGTTGTACCATCATTCCACCCCCCACCCCCCAGTTTTGTTTCCATATTGACTTGTGTTTAAAATTAATGGAAAAATTTTGGGGAAGAGTCATGGAGAGAATTAATCACTACATATAGCTCTGGTCTCCAGTAGTGGCATATGGTATGAAGAGTATTGCTAGAGCAATCCCTGAGCACAGTTGGGTGTGGGCAAAAACCAAATCTGGGCACCTCCCCAAGGTAGCATTTGGTCACTGGACTGGCTGGTTCAATGTTAGGAATCCATGTGCTGGGTGCAACAAAGGCCATGTCCGGCTAGCATTTGTGTGCTTGTGTGATGTGCAAAGACTGAACTCAGGTCCCTGCGCCACATGCAGTGAACCATTTCTATGGCCCCTCTACAATGTTTTACAACTCGTCATCTATTCTTAGGTCTGCTGAAATCCACTCTTCACAAATATCTCACAGGACCTACTTGTTCACAGTAGCCATCATTATGATGCGCGATTCCACATATTATAGAAATTTTGGTGACAACTTTTATACTTGTGATGCTTAAAATCACTTGCCAACTGAATCTACTTCATTTATCTGCTTTGGGCCATGGGGGCCGGAGAGAAGCACAGCGGGCAGGACGTTTGCCTTGTGCGCGGCCGACCCAGGTTCGATCCTTGGCATCCCATATGGTTCCTGGAGCACCGCCAGGAGTAATTCCTGAGCAAAGAGCCAGGAGTAACCCCTGAGCATAGCGGGGTGTGACCCAAAAAGCAAAACAAACAAACAAAAAATAATTATCTGCTTTGGGCCAAAGATTAAAGTGTTATAAATCACCCATCTTACAGAACATAGTGGTCCCCAAATCTGACACATACTGTGGGTGACCATAGTGACTGTCAATATAAGACATAGTCAGAGATAACATTTTTCCCTAAACTTACGGGAAAGGTCCGTCTGACTTTTCTGAGTGGACGGATATGGAGACTGTTGCAGTTATATCGGGCACAGGAGCTGGGGCAGAAGATGGATTTCCAGGCACAGGAGGGGCCAAGGAAGACTGATTAGATGCCAATGCAGACAGAGAGGCAGCAGGGTGAGCAGACGATGATGTGACTGGAATCATGAGCGGATCTTGCTGTCTTGATATTGGAGACCGCATCAGAGGCTGTAAGTTCCGCTGCATCAGTCTTGGAGGTGGGATTGGGGGTGGAGGTGGAGGTAACTGTTTCCGTAGCCTTTTGTATATCCAGTTTCATTTTTGAAGTTATTAACAGCCTAGACATGCCAAACATAAAAATGTGTTTTCTCAAACAATTTAAAAATTTTTTTTAAATAATAAATTGGACACAAAAATAGCTACCTGTCTTAAGAATTTATTGGCAATTAAAGCATCAGGAGAGACATCATTCTGATGACAGGTCGGACATGTATGTTCATCTGATTCTAGGAGAGCTGTTCTTATACCTATAATAAAAGCATAAAAGGAATTTATTTTTTAATATGGATCATACTCAGCAGTGCTTAAGGGACCAGTCTGGGGGATTTGAACCAGGCTGCAGCTGCCATAGTCACAGGAGATAAGTGGCTACTTCCTGTATTTCTTCTCAGGCTCCAGATCTTAGCATTTAAAACTTAAGATGAGGGGCCGGAGCGATAGCCTAGCGGGTAGGGTGTTTGCCTTGCATGAGGCTGGCCCATGCCAGCCCGGGTTCGATCCCTGGCATCCCCATATGGTTCCCGAGCCACGCCAGGAGTGACTCCTGAGTGCAGAGCCAGGAGAAACCCCTGAGCATTGCCGGGTGTGACCAAAAGCAACAAAAAAAAAAAAAAAAAAAAAAAAACTTATGATGAAAAAGATCACTGTATGTGCCATTTCTTTCAAGTTTTGATGGAGCAAGCAAAATGATATAAATTTATTAAATGCCTAAGGGATCAGGAGGGAAACTGAGGACTTGGTGGATGGAAGGTCACACTGGTGGTGTTTGAACACTATTATGTCTAAACAACTATTATGAATGACTTTGTAAATCATGATGTCTTAATAAAAAATTTGAAAGAAAACTCAGGGTTGTCTTGCCTATGGCTAAATGGCTGGTCCTACTTCAATTTTCCAGCACCATATATAGTATCTTGAGTATTGCCAGAAGTGATTCCTGAATACAGAACCTGGAGAAAGTCTTATGCACAACTAGGTATGGCCCCAATAAAGACATCTTCCATCTCTTCCGTCATGTTTTACTAATACATATCACTGTTTTTTTTTCTTTCTTTCTTGGGTTATACCCAGAGATGGTTACTCCTGGCTCTGCACTCAGGAATTACTCCTGGAGGTGCTCAGGACCACCATACAGGATGCTGAGGATAAAACCTGGGTTTGCCGCATGCAAGGCAAACACCACCCGCTGTGCTATCGCCTCCAGCCCCACTGTCTTATATTTAAAACCTTAAAATGTTTTCCCTTATAGCACTCAAATGCTATGAGGAAAAAGGTATGCAACTTCCCAATCTAACTTAAAAGCAGAAATTGTAATTTCTGCAAAAAAAAAAAAAAAATACTCTTGTCTGAATTTTAAGTTAGCAACGGGAATAGTAGAAGGAAAATAGAAACAAAGACCAGAGATATGAGTGACCCCCAAACATAGTCAGGAGTAATTCCTGAGCACTGCCAGGTGTGACTCAACCTAGTTCTACTCCACCACCACCAAAAGAGAAAAAAAAAACCCAAACATACTTAGGTCAGGACAGCAGAAGGCTAAGCGCAGCAGGAAGACTGACACTCGAGAGAGAGCAGCAAAAGGGGTGGAGCAACAAAAATGCTGCATATGAGAGATGCTGACTCCATCCCTGCACTGACTGCACGGTCACCTGAACACCAGCAGCTGCATCTCAAGGCAGATGTAAAGACCCTTAGCACTGAAAGGTGTGGATCCACCCAAAACAGAAAGTAAGGCAGATTCATTGATTATATCTCAAGGGGAGGGGAGGTGGGGGGTGGGGAGAAAAAGAAAATACACCCATTAATGGGGCCAGAGTAATCGTACAGTGGGTATAGCATTTGCCTTACATATGGCCAACCCGAGTTTAATACCCAGCATCCCATATGGTCCCCATGTGCACCAAAAACCAAACTGAAAAAATCAGTAATATAGGTGGCTTGCTTTCCCCTCGCCCCTTGGTTTTGGGACTGCATCCGACAATGCTCAGGAATTACTCCAGAAAGTGATCTGGGGGACCATATGGGGTAGAACCAGGTTGGCAAGACAAGACAAATGCCCTACCTGCTGTATTATCACTCTGGCCCCAAACAAAAGATTTGTCAGGAAGTACACAAGTGTCCCTAGACCAAGCACAGCCAGGAGTGGCCAAGGACAGTTGCAGAAGCAGCCCTACCTCCTAACAGAAAAGCATGTCAGGGCTGGGGAGAGATCAAAGCGCTAACAGCACTGAATTTGTGTGTGGGATGCCTAGCATTCATCCCTGGCATACCACGGACCCCTGAAAACTGCTGGGTGTGGCCTAAAAATAAGTCCAGAATATCTGAGCATCAAAGGCTTTGAAACACTCTCTACACTAGGTTGGAGGTACAGTACAGCTGGTAAGGTGCTTGCCTTGTACACAGCTAACCCCATCACCATTTATGGTCCAAGCACCACCAGGAGTGATCCCTGAGCACACACCCAGTAGAAACCCTCGAGGACTTCTACTGGTTAGCCAGGTTACCCCAAAAGTAAACCAAAAAGTTCTGTATATTGGGGCCAGAGCGATAGCACAGTGGGTAGGGCGTTTGCCTTGCATGCGGCCGACCCAGGTTCAATCCCTGGCATCCCATATGGCCCCCGAGCACCGCCAGGGAGTAATTCCTGAGCGAAGAGCCAGGAGTAACCCCTGAGCACTGCTGGGTGTGACACCCCCACAAAAAAGTTCTGTATATCATATATAAAAAAGTATAGCCAAAAAAAAAAAAAAAAAAAAAGACTTTATTGTCAGGGCTGGGACGATAGCACAGTGGGTAGGGCATTTGCCTTGCACACAGCTGACCCGGGTTTGATCCCGGCATCCCATATGGTCCCCGAGCACTGCCAGGAGTAACCCCTGAACATTGCCAGATGTGACCCAAAAAGCAAAACAACAACAACAAAAAAATTTTATTGTAGTCACACAGATGAAATTAAAGGAAATAATTCATTTTAACAGTAAAAGAACAGAGTGCTGAACACATCACAGGGTTTCGGCACCTGCATTAACACCTTGCATTCTTCAGACCTGGGTTCAAATCCTTGGCACTACCACGTGTTCCCCAGCACCACTGAAAGTCACACAAGGGCAGAGCCAGCGATAGTCCCCGGCGCTGCTGGGTGTGGCCTCAGGACCGCTCCCCAAAAAAAAGATCACAAGGGAATAGATATGGAGTGAAGGCTTTGCATGCTGAAGCCTTAGGTTCAATCCCCAGCATTGCACACTCTCCTAATACTGTTAGGAGTAACCCCTGAAATCCCCAAGCACTGAGCCAGTAGACCCTAAACACTATTGGATGTGCCCAAAAACCAAAGAACTAAAAGAATATAGAAACAGTTCATTCTTGCTACAGAGGCCCATTAATCAATTTTTTACCAGTAATAATTAAAATATACATAATATTCTATTAAAAAACACAAATTACTCTAAAATATGTATCTTGGGGCCAGAGTGACATTACAGTAGCTAAGGCACTTAACTTGCAAGTGGCCCAATCAGGGCTCGATCCCTGGCCCCCCATCGATCCCTGGTCCCGAGCATCATCAGGAGTAAGTCTTGAGTGCAGAGCCAGGAGTAACCTCTGAGTGCTGCTGGATGTAGCCCAAAGATGAAAACAAACCAAAAAATCTAACCCGAAAACATCTATCTTTGGAATTCACTTCTTACATTCATCACAATAACTGTTTCCACAGCAGGGAATGACAACAGCATCGGTCATAATATCTTTGCAGATGAGACACAGTAATTCATCTGGGATAGGATCATCCTCAGAAGACGACGAAGAGGGTTCTTCTGGTAAGAAAGGTGGCTTTTCTTTCTTCCCTATTGCATATGCTTCTCTGTAAAAAGAAGGAGTTAGCCTCTTAACACTGCTATAAGACCAAGTACTTCCATGACACCAACATGATCTACCATAATGTAATAGGAACTTATTCAGTATGATGCTCAATTAAGTATAGTACTTTTGAAAATCAAGAAAGCAGTTAAGACCATACTGTATCTAACCAATAAAGACCCCCAAAAAAGCCCTTAAGTATAATAAAAAAGAAACAAAAGCTTTAAAGTGTCTAAGAGGACATTACCCCATTAACTCTGGGGTCAGATAGGTAAGGTAACTAACACATTAAATGTCACTAAGTTTTGTGTAAGTGGCAGAGAGAACTTGAACTTAGACATGACAATAATGTAATCAGTTGTCTCTACCATACCATGTTTCTTAAAAAAATCCCTGATTTAACAGTATCTGAAGCCTGTGAATGTATTAGTGAATACCATAAAATGTATGAATAGCACAAAATTAAAGGAACAGTTTAATTAATAATGTATCATCAACAGCCATATTTACTATTTTGAAATTACAGTAAGAAACAATTACAAAAACATAAAGGCTTTATTAACTATTATGGGTTCATTTTGGAGGTAGTATACATTTTACAGAAACACTGGAGTAATAGATATATTAAAGTAATTAAACAAAATATGCTATTCTCAGACTCGTCACCACTGCTCTAACACCCCCATCTTCTCTGTAATTACGCAAATCTGCAAAACACAGGAATTCCTAGAGAAATTCTTTCTAATTCCTTTAGGAACAGAGTGTGTCTACCTCAATGCTGAACATGAAAAAATCTCAGCTGTACAGAGTAGGGTACCTTAGGTGTGTTATTTGTGTTGCGGCTGCTCCATAGACATCACCACGATTCCAGAAATAAGTATCAATTTGCTTATGCCCCATTGTTCCCAATTTGTGAAAGAGGAGTCGCCACTGCCCAAAAAGAGAGAAAAGAGGAAAAAAAAAAAAAAAGAGGAGAACAGAGGATAGAAAAAGAAACAGAAGAAGAGTCTGAGTTGTTTTTCAGTGGTGTTAGTGGAGAGGGTGAAAGTTTCATTTAAAATATTTGGGCTCCCAATTCCCAGTATTTGCTGTGTTTGGCACAAATGGCTTTTTGTATCTCAGCATTCAAAAGCAATGAAGTTATCAGATTCACAGGTGATGTTAATTATCTAGCACAAATTTCTAATCAAAAGCTTTTACTTATATATATTAAGATGAAGCCGTCTGCTCTTAGCTTGTGCCTGTAAATACAATTTTAATCTGAAGTTCTCTGAAAGCATGTATGAAATGTCTGAAATAGAAACAGCTTAACAACAGACTGTTCTGAGATGATTCACAAAAACACACAATGGTAACTGATAAAAATAGATGGGGGGTGAGAAAGTGAGCAGGGTTGGGAGTTCAGGATAACAATTCTTATCTGTGAACTAAAACTAAAGCCGACACTCAAAAGTAAAACATTTCCATTATCACTCATAGCCCTGTTGTATTTCTTTATCCTCACTTATTCACTACATTTCAAGAAATATCATGAAGCTAAAAAAAACTTAATACGATTTGTTGAGCATAACTATCTCTAAATTGATGTTTATCAAGGTATTGTTCTGAGGGCTCCCTACCTTCATGCCTAATCTCCTGAAAGATTTATGAAAAACTACAAAACAAGATCATATAGCATCTGGGGGCCGAGCGAGTGGGTAGGGCGTTTGCCTTGCACACGTGCCGGCCCAGGTTCGACCCCGGCATCCCCCGTATGGTCCCCCGAGCACCGCCAGAAGTGGTTCCTGAGTGCAGAGCCAGGAGAAACCCCTGAGCGTCGCGGGTGTGACCCAAAAAAAAGGCAAAAAAAAAATCATATAGCATCAAAGATAAAAAAATGGAGGGGAGGTACCCAAAGTAGTTACGAAAAAGAGATTAAAGATTCAAACAGTAGAATTAGAGAAATAAAGTCTTCCCCCACCAAAAACAACAAAAAAAAACTACCCAAGGGGCCTGAAGCGATAGCACAGCAGTTAAGGCATTTGCCTTGCATGTGGCTGACCCGGGTTTGATCCACGGCATCCCATATGGTCCCCTGAGCACCGCCAGGAGTTGTTCATGAGTAAAGAGCCAGGAGTAACCTCTGAGCATCACCAAGTGTGACCCAAAAAGCAAAAAACAGAAACAAAAAACCCAAAACACACCCAAATTCAGTTAATGTAGTGAAGTCACAACTGCCAAGAAACTACTTAATAGATAAAACAGAAAGTAAACATGCCACCAAAGTTTCATGTCTATGATTTCATTAAAATAGGTTCAGAATGCAGTCAGGAGTTAAACTCTGATCACACCACACGTGACCCACACATCTAAAAAAGGGAGGGGAAAAAAAAAATCACAAAACTCACAAGTCCCCTAAAACCCATAACATCTCAAAAGCAAGATAGAGAGAAAGGGAGACGGGTGGTCCATGGGGCTGTAGAGACTACAGGGGGTTAAGATGCTTGCCTTGCATGCAAATGCACAAGGTCCTGACTACAGCCAGGAATGTCCATTGAGCACAGAGCCAGGAAAATCCCTGAGCACCACTGGGTGGGGCCTCAAGTCCACTCGCCCCATAGATTCATAGGGGCTGGTAAGGCCCCCAGTCTACCAACAGTGCCACCAAAAAATAAAGGGAACGACTCGAAATAAAACTTGAGAATTATTTTTTTTGAGAATTACTTTAAAAACACACATAAACCAATAAACATCGATGCATCTTACTGTATACTTATAAGTGATCTAAAACTAATGATTTACTATATATTTCTCAAAAACACACAGTATACCCAAAAGTTTAAGATACCTCAGTATTTACTTCTGGGAGATAAATTTGCAATTACTTCTTTGTTAAGACTCTTGTTCACTTAAAAACCGTAAGCACAGTTATAAGATTACATGGGAGTATGTATGTGAATGAGAAGAAAGCAGGTAATGACAGAAAAAGAAAAAAAAGACTACAGAAGAAGTGGCATTCACTGATAACAGAAACTCCCAAATCCATGCTAAATTTGCTTTCTACGGAGCAGACTGCAGCCTCATTTTCAACTCAGAACTGCACCACATGGTGATTAGTGGTCTTGGTATTCAAAATTCAAAGTATTCAAGTGGCCAACTACAAGCCACAAATTACAAGTTTAAATAAAACACAATATAAAACGGAAGTGAATGGAGTCTCCACAAGTCATACCTAATTTGAATACTTACGCATCTATAGTCGGTATTGCATATTTTCCAGTGTTGGTAAGCATTGCACCTTTCATGTTAGGGTCTTTCACTTCCATCATAAAACTTCTGGGAATTCCAGTGCTCTTTTTAATTCTAGGGCCTGATTCAAAGTTCTTATCCTATTGGAAAGGAAAAGGAGAGAGGAGGAATAGAAAGAGCAGTTTTCAGTCCAGGTAACATGCAGCGGTTATTGGTGCTCCTATGATCTGTGGAGTCTTTAAATGCACCGATCTCACTAGTTCTCACTCATTTCACAAAGGAACAGGTTTGCAGAACTTAGGTACTTTGCCTATGGTCACTCCTGGGCAGCGGAGCCAGCATCTGAAGCTGGCGATCTGGCTCCAGATGCTCACCCACTGCTCTAAAGCACAGCCTCGAACTCAATACATACATTATTTACTGGGGAAACTAGAGTTATGGAAAGATCGACGAAAGATTTCTGCTTTGGACTTACCCCATTTGTTGGGCAATTCTTAATATAATGGCCAGGTTTACCACAACGGAAACAGGTATAAGACGGAGGTGGAGGACCGAGAGACTTCTTCATGTAACTGGAATGAAAATAAAAGGAAAAAATTTACATGTAGAGCCTTGAAAATAGGCTTTGGCTGGGGAGGGGGAAAAACCCAACCCAAAGTACCTATATGATATTTATGGACTTACTTGATTGGGTCGTATTCATGGCCAGATTGAGACATCATTGCTTTAATTTTATCTTCTTCAGAAGCATTGGCTTCAGCCAGATTGGCAGTCTGTTTAACAGGTAATTATTTGACACACACATTAGAAACACATTTAAGACCACACAGCCAAACACAACACCACTCATCCTGTAAAGAGCAGTGTCTAATCTTGCATAACATCAGCACTGGGGAGATGTTCACGTCTGCAGGGCTGAAGAAAGTCTCCTAGGGCACCTGAACCTTAGACCCTGTGTATACTTTTACATTAAGACTGGCACACAACTCGGCTAAGCGTTGACACTGGTATTACCAAACACTTGATGTTTTTAAATAATGAAAAAATAATTCAAATGTCGTAGCATGAAGACTTATATTCACATCTTGGTGGTAAGAAAGCAAAAACTACCGTAATTACGTAACAGTTCTTAGAAGTTGCTCTTTAGACAGAGCTGTCAATTTCAAATTAAATGCAAAGTACATGCAAAGTTCATAATTTTGTACTTATTTTTGGGGCCATAGCCAGCATTGCTCAGAGTTCACGCCTGACAGTGCTTGAGGAACCATATGCAGTGCTGGGGATTAAACCAGGGTTAGCTGTGTCCAAGGTTAAGCACCTAAATCCCTGTACTCTTTCTGGCCTCCAAATTCACAATTTTAAATTTAACTGTCCACATTTTAGCATAAACAGGGTCTAAGGGAGTGAGTCCTATTAAATATTCAAGCATCTGGCACTCGGATCAGCCATTCATTGCATTTTATCTTTACATTCATTCACAAAACAAGCAACCAGTTTTAACATTTTATTGTAATTTTATATACAAAGAATGCTTAACATTAACAGAGCTTAGAACAGCAACAGTTACAGAAAACTGATTACAGATATTGAACAACTAATTTGTTTGAACCCAAACATTAATTTACAGCTTAAAAAAAAAACCCCAAATGGAAAAAACCCCAAACCTCCAAAACTTCCCAACTACTTGCTTCCCTTCCCCAAGGAAACAATGGTAGGAAAGACCAAAACTCGGTCCTTACAGCACAGAATAGGAACAGTGAACTACAAACTGCTAAAAAATTTTGATTCTATGCAAAAACCACTTTGCATTAGGAAAGTGAGGATGGTATTAGCCATCTGTAGCTGAAATTATCAAGTTTAATATC
This sequence comes from Cryptotis parvus, assembly GCA_021461705.1. Lineage (NCBI taxonomy): Eukaryota > Metazoa > Chordata > Mammalia > Eulipotyphla > Soricidae > Cryptotis > Cryptotis parvus. The sequence goes on from JAJIBD010014412.1 coordinate 28,800, forward strand.
TAATTTTCCCAAAACAGAAGCTTAAGAAGCTGTATTATTCTTCGGAATTTGGGGCGTGTAGGAGTGACACATTCTGAGGAAGGGAAACCACCTATGACAAAGGAGCAGAGGGACAGCACTAATGGAAGCCCATCTATTCATGAACCTTGACTGCTAAATTTGGTTTTACAGTTCTGTTAGAACTCCCCCACCCGAAAACTCAAAAACTTCCTTCTTGCCTCTCAAAAAATCTGCCTATTTTGCAATATTTGCCCTTTTGATTTTTTTTTTTTTTTGCTTTTTGGGGTCACACCGGCAATGCTCAGGAGTTTCTCCTGGCTCTACACTCAGGAATTACTCCTGGCGGTGCTTGGGGACCTATAGGATGCCAGAGATCGAAACCAGGCCGGCCGCATGCAAGGCAAACGCCCTAGGGCTATCGCTCCGCCCCATTGCCCTTTGATTTTTAAAGGCATGCTACTCGAGCCAACATGTTGCTTTAAAAAAGAACCCATCACTAGTGCTTTCCCAGACAAAAGGCACACATTGTAGAGCAGAAAATGCAATCTTATCGCAAAACAAGGAATACACAGTGAATTCAAGAGGCAACCATTTGCCCCTCTGCCAAACAAACACATTGGTATAGTCCTGCAAACAACTTTATACATTTATACAATTCATGTAGTCTGTGTTCAAACAAATTAGGTTGTTTAAAACTTCTAATGCAGACAGACTACAAGTCTATAGCATAAACAACTGTTATCACATTTAAAATGTCAACCCCCAATGGGGATCAACTGAATATTTATTCAAGAAATAATCACACAATTGTCCATATAAAGGAAAGCTTCTATTTTGGCTGCTTAAAAAAAGTCCATATAATTTACAGCCAAAACCAGGAAATTTCTCCAGAACTGTTTCCAATGCATAATTAAAATATAAGAGGGAAAAATGAGTAAATGCAGCTTCCTGTGTTTCTTCTGTCTTGAAGATGAACAATACTCCAACATTATGGTGAGGCTGACAAAATATTCCCCCTATCTTCTCAAAACAGCAACTACTCTTTACAGGATAGCAGTAATATGTACAATGTCTTTGCAAAGTTATCTCCTCCCCAGATTTTAAAAGTAGTTAAAAATGATCGATATTTTCAAAATATATACCTTAGTAAGCTGGGCCAGAGAAATAGACGCAGAAGAGTCATCAATCTGTTCACAAAAAATTAAACACACATTCAAGTTCCACACTGAAAACATCTAAAAGTGATCACTTAGCCCCTACTGCCAATTAGTGTTCAAATAAAGGGCATGATCTTATGGTTTCTGTTTTAAAGTTGAAAGTGTAGTTCACTCACCTTACCCTTCCTACTTATTGCACACAATAAAAAAAAGGGTATCAACTGAGGGTGACACAATGAAAAAGCGGGTTCAGAAAGGTCTATCCAGTAGGAAGTTTTGGATTGGTGACGAAGTTCTAGGCAAGAGTCCTGTATCTACAATAGTGGTCTTTCTATCTGACATTGCTCAGGACAACGCACGTTAGAGAATGAGAAATTCTTTCTTGGAATAACATTATAAAAATAAGCCGCTATGGCTGCATAGAGCACAGTGGATAGGGCACCTGCCTTGCATATGGCCAAGATTTGATTCCTGGCACCCCAGATAGTGCCAATGAACACCCAGGGAATGATCCCCCATTGCAGAGCTAGGAATAAGTCCTAAATTTTAGGATGTGGGCCTAACTACCAAACCAAACAAAACCAAAATCAAACACAACAAAAAAAAAAAAAAAAAAAAAACCCAAATCAGGCAGTTCTTTATTTTTTATTTATTTTTTTTATTTTTTTTTTTGGGTCACACCGGCAATGCTCAGGGGTTTCTCCTGGCTCTGCACGCACTCAGGAATTACTCCTGGCGATGCTCGGGGGCCCATATGGGATGCGGGAATTGAACCTGGGCTGGCACAGGCTGGCCACGCGCAAGGCAACGCCCTACCCGCTGGGCTATCGCTCCGGCCCCCTCAGGCAGCTCTTTAACAGTTCCCACCTAAATGCTATTTTTTTTTTTTTGAGCAGGAACTCAGTCTGAATGTTTAATCTCCCACAAAATGAACAAGAATAGCTTCTTGTTCCCCCTCCCCCTAACCCAATCACTGAAATAAAGGGGGAAAAAAACAAATGTATTCTAGGAGAAAGGCAATAAGACCATAAATGTTTTTCATTATTTGAAGAAACTTTAATATTATTAATTGGGGGTAAGATTGTTACATCTATTAAAGAGGCTTTAAGGATTTTTTTTTTTTTTTTTTTTTTGCTTTTTAGGTCACACCCGGCAATGCTCAGGGGTTACTCCTGGCTCTGCACTCAGGAATCACTCCTGGCGGTGCTCGGGGAACCATATGGGATGCCGGGGATCGAACCCAGGCCGGCATGGGCCAGCTGCAAGCAAGGCAAACACCCTACCAGCTGGGCTATCGCTCCGGCCCCCTTTAAGGATGTTTTTAGGCTCACTTCCCACCCCATACTAGCTTGAATCTCAACCTAAGATGTGTATGGAGGCTATCCCACTCATAAACTCAAATTCTTCCCTAACATTCCTGTAAATTTTCTTGAACTATTTTACTTTACTAAAAATTAATTTTAAATTGGCATTAAGTTTTTTTGATTCCCTAATTTTAATCCTTTGTTTATGTAAACCTGAAGATATAATTTCCACAAATGTATTAAATGAAACTTTAAAAATTACTTCTTACGTGAAAGTGGGGTGCATACTCAACATTGTTATGTTTTTTCATGCCTAATACTGGTCAAGTTCTTGTTTGAAATAGGAACAAGATGTTTGAATTAAAGGGAAAAACAGAACCATGAGGAAGTGAGTAAGTATTCTAGAGAACTAAGATCATGACAAATAAAAGCAGCATGACTTCTAGCTCTGACAAGAAACACAACCAATTTTAATATGAAGCTTCAACACAATGCCCACTACAGAGGGAATTCAAATTAAAAGTTTTTTTTGACTTAATTGAAAATACATTTTATAATTATTAGGATTTTAATAAGTTTAATGGTACTGTTTGCTGGGAAGGTCATCTAAAAAAAGATTCTTGGCGTTACATTGAGGGGACTACTGACCTTATAAAAAAACTAAAGCCCCTGTCACTTCTAATTACATAACCTTATGATCCTCCAAAGAGTTCTCTTTCCTGTCGGCTTTGAGGCACTCTTCCTTCAAGAAATAACCTCATCAGGGTGAACAGGGGGGAAAAAAACAAAAACCCCACAAATGTCCTATTTTCATTCAGAATAAATTCATACCCTTTCAATCTATTTTCAGGCAGGCTAGATTTACTCAATCAACTGGGATTATTTTGAATTTAAGTAGAAAGGACTGAACTAATGGTCAACACATTCACCGATATGGTTTCAAACAATAAAATTTTAATTATGGTCTAGCATCTAAAATCCGAACATGCCTAGATCATTTCCTTCGAAAGAAGGAAGTAAGTTCTAATTTCTTAATGCTGGAACAAAAAACACTAAGTTATTTTTAAACCTTCCTTCTCAAGATATAGTTTTCTTTTTGATCATGTCTGGCTTCCTTTCTTTTTTTTTTTTTTTTTGGGGTCACACGGCTGCCGGGTTACCCCTGGCTCTGCACTCAGACACCCTGGGGGGCGGGGGGACCATGGGGGCGCGGGGACGACCCGGCCGGCCCGGGGCGGCAGGGGCAAACGCCCTACCCCCGGCCCCCCGCGGCCCCCTTGTCCTTTCTTTTTGGACCACACCCAGTGGTGTTTGGCAGCGACTCCAGGAACCTTGAGTGTTCCTCGGGAGGGTCTCATGTGATGCCGAGGACTGAGCCCAGGCCTCCAGCATGCAGAGCATGTACTCCAGCCCTCCAGCCCTTTGAGCTATCTCCGGCCGGTGCTCTTTAGTTTTGGTTTTTCTCACAATGCTTTATTAGTACAGTTATATTTTAATTGACTGAGTGATGGCAGCTAAATCACTTTTTCTCCAACTTATCATTATAGTCTCTAATGACTTCGTGATCACAAAGTTGTCTTTTTTCTTTCTTCCCTTTTTGGGTCACACCCAGGAATGCTCAGGGGGTTACTCCTGGCTCTTCGCTCAGGAATTACTCCTGGCGGTGCTCAGGGGACCATATGGGATGCCGGATCCCCTGCGACAGACGTGTGCAAAGCAAATGCCTTACCCACTTATCGCTCCGGTCTCCCAAAGTTGTCAAGTTTACCACAAATTTAGAAAGGCAACTGTTTCTACAGTTAGTATATAAAAATGAAAGATGTGAACCAAAGAAAGGTTTTAAAAAGTAACTAAAAATTTATATGTCCAGAGATAATGATAAAATATGTATTAAGATAGCAATTTTAAAAATTCACCATTTATAGTCTTTAAAAAAAATCTGATGCACACTGCATATACCACCAAAATAAATTCATCTTTCCACATCTAATTGTGGTTTTGCTCCTGAGAGCATGGCTCAGAAATATTTTATGGCTTGAAATAAAAAGGCCCTACCAAAAGGATTCTGCTTACTTAGCAGTTATATAAAAAGTACATCCAGCTTCTTACTATCAACATGAAGGATGACTAGAACTGAGGAATATAAACAGCTGCCCTTTAGCGAATTGGCCTGAATTAACTAAAAACCGCATTTAATTCTTAAAAGCAAAAGAAAACACCTGGTTTAGTTTTTTTTCATAATGTCCTAAGGTGGGTCCTAATCACACTTGGATGTTTATTCTCTTTATTATAAAGGCCAGCAAATGTCCCCTAAGTAAACAAATGATGGGGATAATGCATTATCTCCTATCTTCATTTCAGGTAATTCTACCTAAAAAACAAAGTTCCTTTAAAATTATTAAAAAATAAAAGAGAGAGAAATTTAAATAAGCACAAAATTAACTGCTTCTTGTAGGTGTAATACAGACATGCCAGGGAACACACAAGGCTAAAAAATGTTAACTTTATTTATGAACATGTGATCTGTGCTCATACACATGCTAACAAAAAGGAAATAATTACTTTCAAGAAATAAAGCTTCATCTGAATGCGTTTAAATACTATATAATGTACTTTATACAAGATGCATTACATTAACTGCTACAGTCACCAGGATAGTCAATCTAATTTGTGCTAGCATTTGGATACAGAAAAATCAGCTTTAAACCAATCACCAGCAAAACAGAAACCTGGACAGTTTTACAGCATTATGCTTAAAAAACAAAAAAGGAGGAAAAAGGGGACAAAAAAAAAAAAGACCAGATATGACCATATAACTCAATAGAGGGGGAAAAACCCAAAACTAAGAATTTTGATCCTTGAGTCACTATTACTTAGTTCCTTGAGAACTAAAGGTCATATACTTTAGAGAACAAGTCCAGAGTTATTAAGATCCAATGATCCCAGGTTAGTCAAACGCCTGATACACATGTAAGACCAGTAATATTTAAAAAGGATAAATTAAACAGTAAGCAATACCCTTAAATTCTGAATTAAAACTCAAGACATCTAATATTGTGTACAATAAATACCAAACCTGAGCATAAAATATTAGAACCATCAGTTAACAAAACCCAATTACTACAAACTGTTCAGAAACAGATGTTTCATTCCTACTAAAAATGCTGCTTATTTTCACTTAAAAAAAATTAAATGCTATCATACCTAAGGTTAATTTGTGATAATAAAAATTAACATGTTACCCTGGTTAATGGGAGTTACTATAGCTTTCATTTAACTTATATTTAATGCAGCATTTTATGAGAAAGGAAAATATTTTAATTTGGACAACTGAGCAGACAACTAAGTGAAAGAGATTGTATTAAATCAGAAACAATGTATCCAAATGTATGAAATCACTGAAACACTCGAACTTCTGGGTGGGTGCAATTTCAGGTCTCACTTTATAGTATGAATATATATAAATATATGTATATAGAAGCTCAAAATCATCAAATAAAGCAAAATGAAATAAAAGAGCTGTACCAATGGTTTCTAGAAATCTCTTTTCTATCATATGCTTGAATTTAATGAAAGCATCAAACTTTAATAGCTTTATAAGTTGCTAACGCATTTCTCAAAGCCATCAATAAGGCAGTAAAAAAAAACTAACAAAAACTAAGTGATACAACGTGAAAATGGCAAAATATACACTCCAAACATTTTTTATTGCAAGAAACAAAAAGCACACAACAGCCTGTACATACATACAAAATACTAACTATAGACAGACAGATGTAGAACATGTTATCATGTTCATAGTGTAAAACCTACAAGATCTAAAAAGGATCATACATTAACTGTACAACACAGTGTCATACAGAGAAAATGCTACGGATTGAATATGAAACAGTGTGCTAGGGCACAAATCACCCATTTCTACAAAATAAAGTGTGCAAATAATGCCATATATATCCATATTCAAATTAGCTGTCACCAAAACACATTTTATTTACAGTATGTACTGATTGGTTGATTATGTTCTAAAATGATTTACTTCACTGCTATGTTATAAAGGTAAAAGCAATGTGTAGAAAGGTGTGAGATTGTGTTTTTACATACTGCTTTTGAAGTTCCCATCACTGGTTCAGTTCGACTTCTGGAAAATGAAACAAAAATAGAATTAGTTACCTATCAGCAGTTACCTGAATAAATACTCTTGAGTTTTTAGGAACACAATTTTCCTCTAGTACGAAAAAATTTAAATACATCCAATTTTGGGCTAAGGTGATAGTACAGCAGGTAAGATGCTTGCCTTGCACGTGACCGACCCTGGTTCGACCCGTGGCATCCCATTATGGTCCCCGAGCACTGCCAGGAGTAATTCCTGAGTACATAGCCAGGAGTAACCCCTGAACATTGCAGGGTGTGACCAAAAAGAAAAAATATTCCGATTTTTTAGAGCAATGAATGTATTTCTTTGATTACCCTTTATCATTCATCTATTTATGATTGTTTTAAAAGAAAATCCAGGGGACTGGAGCAATAGCACAGCAGGTAGGGCATTTGCCTTGCATGTGGCCAGAGACCTGGGCTCTATCCCCAGCATCCCATATGGCCAGGAGTAATCCCCAAGCATCATTGGGTGTGACCCAAAAAGTAAAACCAAAAATAAAAAAAAAAGAAAATCCAGGGGCCAGAGACCCAGCATGGGGATTAGAAGTCTGTCTTCACATGCTGACTCGGGCTTGATCCCTGGCACTGCATAATGGTCCTGAGCACGGCCAAGAAGAAAGTGATCCCTGGTCACAAAGCTAGAAATAAGTCCCATGGGCGCCAGGTATGTGCCCCGCCCAGAGAAAAATGTCTTAAAGGAAATCCATAGCAGGGAATTCAAGAATAAAAACATCTTCCACATGTTATGGTTCCTAGAAAAGAGGGTTTTTTGAGGGAGGGAGATGGGGTGGCACTATAGCTGGCAGCACTATGCCATGATGATCAATCCTAAACCTCCTGCATACAAATCAGTCACTCAATCTGTGGACTTGGTCTATTGAGATAAGAAACTTTGAGGTTATTTT
>JAJIBD010014413.1:0-28725 GCA_021461705.1 Cryptotis parvus
TCAACACAAACATGACCGCAAACATTGATTCATTTGAATGCCTAACAAACCGGATAGGATGATTACACTTGAAGAGATGTGGCCCACTGCCAGCAGTTTCTATCTTTGTTTTCTACGCACCAACATCCACATACAAGGAAGAAGAAATTGAGAAATACTACATGAAACTGGAGGAGTTCTATAAAAGAGATCACACCTTCAACAAGTTCATAGTTGGTGATTTTAACGCAAAGATAGGACCAAGGAGATAGGCCGAAGAACTCCACATCAGGACCCATGGCCTAGAATGAGACGAACAGGGTGAGAGACTATCTGGAGTTCATCATGTCCACCAAGACCATTCATGGAACTCACAGTTCTAGAAGGCTGAATCAATACGTTGGACATGGGAATCCCCTTGTGGAAGTTTCACAATGAAATTGACCACATCATCTTCAAGCAACGGTTTTGCCCAACCGATGTTGCTGTCTTCCCAAAATTCAAACAGGATCAGACCACTGTCTCCTTATGCAAAAATTCTTCTTCACGCAACGGGGAAGAAAAGGCTGCAAAAGTTTAAGAAGAGAACTTCCAGAACGACCCCCAACTGGGAACTCTTTGGCAGCACTGTGGCAACGTGGGAAGATACCAGCATTGAGGACATCGATGAAGAATACAACCCACTGGTTCAGCACCTCCATGATTGTGCAAAAGAATGCCAACAGAGAAAAAGCCACAAAAAGAATCCTGCTTTCAAAAACTCTCGAGCTCATTTGCCAACATAGCAAGCCGCGAGCCTCAGGCGACCAAATGCTAACATCCAAACTTGCAGCGCATTGCAGAGAAGCGATAAGGGAAGATCTCAAAGAGAGAAGAGCAGAAATACTGGAAGATGCAGTAGAAGCTGGGAAAAGCATTCGCAATGCCCACCTGTCCTTCGCCAACTATAATACCAAGATGACTGCCCTCCAATGTCCTGATGAATCTATCACATCTTCAAGAAAGGCAATGGAGACTATTATTCATGTCTTCTACTCAGATCTCTTTGATAGCCACATCCACCTGCCCACATACTAAATTCCGCAGGATGAATATGTTGTTCCCAATGTTCTCCCTTCTGAAATCCAACATGCCATTTCATTGGTAAAGTAGGAAACAGCACCAGGCCCAGACAAAGTCAGACCTGAACACCTGAAGAATCTGCCTTCAGTACTCATCAATACACTGACTAGGCTCTTAACATGCTACCTGTCTGAATGCAAGGTGCCCTCCCAATGGAAAACCAGCAAGATAGTTCTACTGTTCAAGAAGGGAGACATCCACGACATTGCAACTATCGCCCCATCTGCCTGTTTTCTGTCATCTACAAGCTGTTCTCTCGAGTCATCCTGAACAGGATTAGCAGAAAACTAGATGAAGGACAACCATGAGAGCAAGCTGGCTTCCGAAAAGGATTCAGCACAGTTGACTATATCCACATGGTAACCAAACTCATTGAAGTTTGTAGGGAGTTCAAGATGCCACTCTGTCTCACGTTCATTGATTTAAAGAAAGCCTTTGATTCTGTGGAGACTGAAGCAGTCATCGAAACCCTAGCCAAACAGGGCGTTCAACCCCAATACATCAAGATCCTTCGTGAGCTGTATTACAGATTCACCACTAGGATCTTACCATTGAACAAAGAAATGATCATGGATGTCAAAAGAGGGGTTCGGCAGGGTGATACCATTTCACCCAAACTCTTCAGCGCCACCATCGAGAACATCATGCGACAATTAGAATGGGAAGGAATGGGAGTGAAAATAGATGGTTGGCAACTACACTACCTCTGCTTCCCTGATGACATCACTCTAATAACACCAAACATTGACCAAGCAGCACAAATGCTGGCTGACTCACCGAGAATATGGAAAGATAGGTCTACAGCTGAATCTGAACAAAACTATGTTCATGAAAAATGAAATCGTTCCAGAGGCCCCATTCACTCTCAATGGAACAACATCTCTGAATGCAGCAGTTATGTGTACCTAGGTCGAGAAGTCAACATGATGAACGACCTAAAACCTGATCTGCACAGGAGGAAGAGAGCAGCATGGAATGCCTTCAAAAACATCGAAGAAATAGCTAAAAAGACAAAGATACTTCAGCTCCGGGCACATCTCTTTAACTCCACCATTTTCCCTGCACTAACATATGCTTCAGACACCTGGGTTCTACGAAAGCAGGATGACAATGTTATTCGGGTCTTCAAAGAAGAATCAAAAGAGCTATTCTTGGAATATCACGCCTCACTCTAGTGAAAGAAGGAATCTGGAGCTCCGACCTCCATCACTGTTTCAAGTCAGGGATGCTGTCTCGTTTTCCAAGACACAAAAATCATTGGGTTGGACATGTAATGCAATTTGGAGATGTCAGCAGGACTAGAGCCGTTACCGACTGGATTCCACGGGATGTCAAAAGATCACGTGGCCACCCACCTACGAGATGGTCAGACTTCTTAGTCAAGACCCTGTACAAACGGTTTGAGGCTCTTTGTATTTCTGAAGCAACCAGATGCCATTGGACTACACTGGCACATGATATGGTCAAATGGAAATGTTACTAGTGCCTGCTTGAGCAAATCGATGAATAACAGAATGTCAAGTGATCAAGTGATCTCATAGTGGGATAATAAAATTTTTAAAAATTAAAAAAAAGCTAAGCAGAACACTAGATTCTATTTGACTCCGTGCCAGATTAAGTCTTCAAATATTGCATCTCTTGACATTACTATTAGCCATAGGTTTTATTAATTTTTGTTTTAGGCTATGCCCAACTGTGCTCAGGGCTTACTGTTGGCTCTGAACTAAAAGATTACTCCTTGAGTGGACTCGGGACCATATGGAGTGTCAGGTATCATATTCAAGGTAATGGCCCTTCCTGCTGTTATATCATTCTTACCTCGGGATTTAATTTTTAAATTAAAATATATTTTGAGTTTTATTTACATTGCATAGTGTCCTTGATTCCTTGATACAATAAAATGATCAAAGCTACTTTTAGACTTATTTGTCATTCTTCACCTAATGTGTCAAAAAATACTCATGAGAAGCATAATCTTATAAGTGTCTCTGATTTCCCTAGGGAGTTTGAAGAAATTAAATAGGAGGCAAAAAGTGAAGCATCAATCTACCAAGCCTCAGTTTTTTAAAAAATTTTCAAGCAATTGAGAATTGTACATTGCTATTGATGTATTCTCAGGGACCTTTTTCTGTAGGAGCATGCAGTCTTAAGGGGAAAATGTCAGTATGCTGTAACTGTATCCATTTACTTATCAATGACTATTGAAACATTGTCTTTTTATTTTTTCTTTTTATTATTTAGTTTTTACTTTTTTGGGTCACACCCGGCAGTGCTCGGGGGTTACTCCTGGCTCTGCACTCAGGAATCACTCCTGGCGGTGCTCGGGGGACCATATGGGATGCTGGAGATTGAACCTGGGCCGGGCACAGGCCAGCGCGTGCAAAGGCAAACGCCCTACCTGCTAGACTATTGCTCCTGCCCCCACAACATTTGCTTTTTAAAGAATATTTTACTTAAAGAACTGTGATTTACAAAGTTAACGATAGTTGGGTTTTCACCTACTGAATATTTTGTATACAATATAAACATGCAATATTTTAGCACCAATCCCACTAACAGTGTCAGCTTCCATCCAGTAGTGTTCCCAGGCTTCTTTAACATCCACCATCCCTCTCTACAGCCTCTGAAGGCACATTTCAAAGTTCTGTGGTTATAGGTTAGATCTCATGTTTTTAATGTCTGTCCGTGTTTTGAATATGTAGTTCATATCACTCTCCCTCTTTTTAGGGATCATTTCTATAGTTTGTTACTTTTTTAACATTTTCTATAGTTTGTTACTTTTTCAACATTTTCTATAATTTATTACTTTTTAACATTTTCTATAGTTTATTACTTTTTCAACATTTTCACAAAATGTGGCGCTCACGAGGTGCCAGGGAGGGGATGGTGGGTTCTAGCCCTGGCCCGCCACCCCAGCAGAGCCGCACAACAAGCCAGATGACCCCCCCACCCCACTCCATCGGACCGCCATTTTCCACATCCAGACTTCCCTCTCGTCAGAACTCCGTCCAGTGACAGCCTATCACAGTCTGGCGGTTCATCTATAAATGCTATATTTAGAGGTGACTACAAGGGTATGCCACCTGAACGGCAAGCCTGGCAAGCTGCCCGTGTTGTATTTGATATGCCAAATACTAGTAACAATTATATTAGTTCATTCCCATGACCTAATATAATGGTTTTAGGCTCTTTATATTCCTGGAGCGAGCAGATTCCCTTGGGCTCTACTAGCATGAGACAGGACATATGGAGATATTACTGGTGCCCACCCTAGCAAATAGATGATCAACGGGAGGATAGTGATAGTGATTCACAAAATATTTTGGCAAGTTACTGGAAAGTTGTTTTGTAGGAGGTAATTTATCAAGACTAGGAGAACTTCTTAAAATTGAGTTAGATTTCACATAATACATTAGTCTATGACACAGCTAAGGAACTGGCTTTGATGAAAATTTTACAACTACTAAGAAGTTGTTCTGGAGGACGTTTTGGATTTGAGACCCTTGTACATTTTGTTTCTCTACAAATTATATTTCTGTTTGTTCAGTTTCAGTAATTTTACATAGTTTGTGGAGTTATTTCAGTTTCGTGAATCCATTTACAAAGTTAGAAATTAAAAAGGGACAAGCATTCATTCTAACTTAAAATACAAATTAAAATAAAGTACCCATTTTATGATCAAAGGGATTTGGCTACATTCAAAACTAACATAATGCTTGTTTCAGGAAATATTTCCACTCCACACCTTGATGATTCATTGGAGAACTTACTGTTCTCAGTCCGGGCAAGAAAGAATATTACAATCTGTCTTTTCATTAGCGCTATATATATATATATATATATATATATATATATATATATATATATATATATATATATATATACATATATATATATATATCCAACTCCCTGTAGTTTGTGAGGAAATATTTTTTGTGAGTTAATTCAGAATAAGTTTTACAAAATTATTAGGAAAGGTATATTCGTTTTAAAATATATACACACATTAACAAAAGAAGATAAAGATAATTTAAAAAAATAGTGGAATACTGAAAGAGAGAGATGAATGATTATCAAGCAATTTAATTTAGTAAGTTTTCTCACTTATGTGTCTAAAAAATTATAAGGCTAAACCTTGTCATTGTTAACCTCTTGCCAAAATTGTGTCTCTAGTTTTTGGCCTATGAATATTTATTGATTGTCTGCTGGGTGCCATAGCTTGTTCTTGATGTTTGGAGGTGAGCCAAGTATATCTGTCCCAGTTCGCTCACAGAATTGGGAAGAAGATGGTAGAGCAAAGACATAAATGAATAAGTAAACTGCTAATTACTAAGTGATAGGTGGTATGGAGCAGTATCAAACAGGTTGAAATTATGAATATCAAACAGAAGACATCTATTTAGTTTTAAAGGAATGTTTTCCTGGATAGGAATCATTTAAGCTAAGTGCAATTTAGTTTATATAAAAGATCAACTCTGTTTCGTGCATTTAGTCATGATAGGTATAACTGGTGAACCCAAAGAGGGTAAATTGGGTTTACCCTAGAGCAGGATTAAAAGTGATTTGGTGCTTCCTTTTCCCCTTTATCAATATTTTAATTTATTTCTATCCTTGCTGTTTACTTAGTAGACTGTTTCTACAAAATGTATTGTAATGGTTTTCCAGCTGGTTTCATTCACATCCTTGCCTTTGATCTGTTCCTTCTTGCTTTCCTGAACAGAAGAATTCTAACTGGACAGGAAATAACCTTTTAGAATTAGTCTATTATATAACACCACTTGGATCAAAACTTTTGTGGAGTAGATTTTTTTAAGTGTTGAAAGCATTTGATCCCCAGCATCCCAGAGCATTGCCAGGAGTGATTCCTGAGTGCAAAGCCCAGGATAATCCCTGAACATCGCCAGCTGTGCCCCACCCAAACAAAACTGTAGACCGTTTGTTTCGTAAGAACACAAATTTATAATATAAAAGCTGTACTACAAAATAGTTTCAATATAAAAAGGAATTGAAGGAGAATTTTTACCTTGCAGTTATATGTTTCTTAGAGGAATTCTAATACTAATTTCATAGCTATATAATACTCAGTATTAAAAACACTGTAAAAATCAATATATGACTGTATATAGCTTTTTTCTTCTTTCCCACTACTTTCAGAACTATGATTGGAACATTGCTGCTTTTTGTATTCTTAATACAAATGGACACGTTTCTTTAAATTTTAGATATGTTTAATTCATTTAAAATAAATTCTAAAGAAATACTTCTAATATTGGTCAGTATTGCTAAGCATCTACTATTTGCAAACATGATGGTAAGCACGTCAAAAATATTTTCTCTGGACTGAAGTGATAGTATAACAGGTAGAGCATTTGCCTTCCATGCAGCCAACATGGCTTAAAGTCTCCACATTCCATATGTTCTCCTAAGAATCAACAGGAGTAATTCCTGAGTGCAGAGCCAGGAGTAATTCCTAAGCATTGCTGGGTGTGACCCCAAAAACCAAACAAAATTTTTTAATGATCTCATTTATTACTTATAGCAACCCTAGGAGGAGAGTGTTTTCATTAGCCTCATTTGCCACATATGCACATAGAAAAGGATATTGTCCATGTATGCAAACCTAGCATTGGTAACTGAGGTGGATAAGAGTCTTAACCTGGAGCTCTTTACTTTTTTGATTGCTATGCTCAACTCCTCTTCCAGTGGAGATCATCTTGTCTTTGATAAGATCAGGGATTCAGGGCAACACAAGGAACCTTTCTCATGACATGTATTTGCTTTATGAGAATTAGAGAAATTTCTGTAAAATAGAAGAAGGACATTTGGTTTTAATAGGTTATAGATGCAAACAAACCCTCTTATAATCTCATAAAGTAATTAACAATTACGAATCTTTCTTAAATTCATAAAAGATCCTGACCCTTGTAATGAGGTCCCAGAAGTGCAATTCCACTAGAGTGGGGATGGATGTTATATGTGAAACTAAAAGCCTGTAGACTCATAGATGGAATCCATCTGGCGACATGTCAGAAGGACCTAGCTACTTCAGACTTAAATACATAAAAAACTTAAAATATGACAAACTAGATGAATTATTCCTAATTCTGAAACTGAAAAATCAATTTTATTCAGAAATGCTTATCCTACAGAATATTGTAAGGATGTTAAGGATATAACTGGGTTACTGGAAATTTAGCATTAATATCTCTCCTCCTTTCAAGATTATCTGAAAGAAAAATAGATTCTGTATTTGAATTTTTAGGAAATATGAAGAATCAGAAGCTAGAAGAATAAATGTTAGAATTCTCTGCCCTCTGCCCTCTATTCAGTTTAAGATTTTCTTAGCATGTTAGGTGTTTTGAAGTTAAACTCATTGCTTTCTGTAACTGTATCTTATATTTGTTTTTATTGGGTTCATTTTTTCATTTGATTTGATATTTTTTATTACCAGAATACAATTTCATAGCAAGACATTCCAGTTCATTCTGTCTAGAGTATTCTTAGATTCCAAAAAAAAAAAAAGGACCCACAGGGTAGGCAGACTGTTGGGGGCAGAGGAAGCAAGTTCATTTCTTTCCATCAGAACCCAAACCACTAGCACTGTGCTTTGAGAAACATTTGCATGAACAGTTTTTGTGTTATTGCATTTTTTATTCACTGTATTACTGTATCACTGTCTTCCGTAGATCATCGATTTGTTCAAGCGGGCACCAGTAACATCTCAATATGTCCTATCACATGTGAGATAGCCCAAGGGCATCTGCCCACTCCAGGAACATAAAGAGCCTCAAACCATTCCATCAAGTCATGGGAATGAGGTCTACAATTGTCACTGGTATTTGGCATGTCAAATACGACACGGGTAGCTTGCCAGACTCTGCCGTGCAGGTGGGTTTCTCTTGTAGTCACCTCAAAACTTGAGCATTTATTGGTGAACCACGTGACTGCAAAGCGGCCACGTGAGCCAGGCTGTGATCAGCTCTTCCGCTGGGTGGAGCTGTGAGGAGAGGGGTGTTTTATTTATACAGTTTTATTCATTGTATAAATGTTTATTAAATAAGTGTGAGATAGACCATTCCAAAGCTGTTGGGTTTCAGTCATGCAATGTTCAACACCCATCCCTTCACCAGTGCTCATTTCCCAACACCAATGTCCACAGTTTCCCCTTTGCCCACACCCCCATATTCAGCCTCTATGGCAGGCACTTTTCTTCTCTCTCTCCTCATCCTCCCCCTCCTCTCTCTTCCACCTTCCCTCTCTCACTTTTGTACAGTGTGGTTTTCAAAATAGACACTGAAGGGTTATCTTGTATATCCCTTTACCTATTTCAACATTCAGTTCTAGTCTAGTGTTAGTATTTCCAACTATTATTGGCAAACTGCTCCCTTCTTTACCTTTCCTACCTTCATCCCCACTCATGTGACAGATTATAAACATTGACAGAGTCTTCCTGGCCTTTGTTTTGCCTGGCCTTGTATATTAGTCTCACACTAATTTTTTTATAGCCCATAAAGGAATACAGTCATTCTATATCTGTCCTTCTCCTGACTCATATCACATATCATGATATTTTCATGTCCATCCATTTGTAAGCAAATTTTATGACCTCATTTTCCACTACCTAGTATTGCTACATAGTATTCATTGTGTAGATGTACTATTTTCTTTACCCAGTCATCATTCTTGGGCACTCATGTTGTTTCCAGATTCTGGCTATTGTGAATAATGCTGCAATGAACATAGAATTGCAGATGGTTTTTCTGTTGTGTTTTGGGGCCTCAGGGGTTTATTCCTAGAAGTGGTATTGTTGGGTCAAATGGGATCTCAATTTCTAGGTTTTGGAGGAATGTCCATATTGTTTTCCAAAAAGGCTGGGCCAGTCAGCATTTCTACCAGCAATGAATGAGAGTCCCTTTCTCCTCACATCCATGCCAGCACAGATTGTTCTTGTTCTTTTGGATGTGTGCCAGTTTCTGTGGTATGAGATGATATCTCATTGTTTTGATTTGCATCTCCTGATCATTGGTGATGATGAAGTGCATTTTTTCATATTCCTTTTGACCATTTGAATTTCTTCTTTGAGGAAGTTTCTGTTCATTTCTTCTCCACATTTCTTGATGGGGGTTGTGTGTTGTTTTCTTGTAAAGTTCTACCAGTGCCTTGTATATCTGAATATTAATTCCTTATCAGATATTTAATTACATTTTGATGATGGGAAAATAAGCCCAAGTATATGCATCACAGAAGAAACTGCAAGGTATTCACAGCTGGTTTGTGTTTTAGTCTATAAAGCACTGTAGAAGAGAGTATCATGGTTTGCAAATGAATAGAAAAAAAAACCCAATTCCTTCTGGCTAGTTTCTCTGAACATTATCCTCTCCATTTACATCCATTTATAGGCAAATTTCATAACTTTATTTTTTCCTAGGTGGGAAATGGGCACTGGTGGAGGGATGGGTGCTGGAACACTCTATGACCAAAACCCCAAAATGAACATCTTTGTGATCGTGTATCTCACTGTGGCATAATAAAATATTAAAAAAATAAAATTCTTTCTGACGCCAACCGCCCGACGCCCAGCAGCTCCCGCTCTCCCCACCAGGTGCATTCCCACGGCGGGCAGCCCCCGAGGCACCCCTTTCCAGCATAAAGGGCTGGAACTTAGAGTAGGGGACCAATCGACACCCAGCTTTTTTGGGTCTTCCACTGGACTACCTCCACCCCGACTCCCTGACTCCGGAACCACCCACCGACACCCCAAAATTGAAAACCGCGCGGGCCCGCTAGCATACGCATGAAATAATATCTATCTACCTGAGATACCACTGAGCATTTGCCCCTACAGTCTTTGCTATACATCCCTAAATGCAAAGTAATTCAGGCACCTACTAAGTCTATTGACTAGTCACTCATAACACACACTTTCAACCTACGATAGTCATTATGTAAAGCAATGCAGAATTCCTTCAAGCTCTACGATTGAAGTCACTAATGAAGATGAGTCAAACAATAACGATGCGCTATATAACCTCTCTGAAAAGGAATTTCGGAAGGAACTGTTAAAGATTCACAAGGAACTCAAAAGAAACAATGGAATACAAAGTCAATAAAATACAAGAGGACATGAGAGCAGAACTGAGTAAATTTCAGACCAAAGTACAAGAAGAAATGACAGATATTAAAAATGAAGTAAGTGAACTGAAAAACACAGGGGAAGGCCTCCAAAGCAGAGTAATAGCTACTGAAGAAAGAATTAGTGATCTCGAAGACGAGGTTCAGAGATTCTGTAGACAACACCAAAAGATGGAGAAAAGACTCACAATTAATGAACAGACTACCAGAGAAAATTTGGATGAAGCCAAAAGGAACAACATACGCATCATTGGGGTCACAGAAGGGCAACTGGAAAACCCTGATGAAGAAGAAACTGTCAAAGCCATCATCGCTGAAGTTCCCTGAACTGAAGAAAGCATGTTCCCAGATACAGGAGGCCATAGGATACCAGCTAAAAGAAACCCCAATAAGAATACTCCAAGACACATCCTTATTAAAATGACAAAAATGATAGACAGAGTTAGAATACTGAAAGAAGCAAGATCAAAGAAGGAAATTACATACAAAGGAGCATCCCTGAGATTTACAGCAGACTTCTCAGATGAAGCACTCCAAGCCCGAAAACAATGGTGGGATATTGTGAAAAGACTCAATGAACTGCAGGCTTCACCAAGAATTTTCTACCCAACTAGACTTACTTTCAGATGTGAAGGAAAGATACACAACTTCGTGGATAAACAACAATTCAGGAAATTCATAGACTCAAAACCAACTTTAAAAGAAGGATTGAAGGGTCTATTGTAAAATAAGAAAATCCAAAACCACAACAAGTTTAAACAGAAAGATAGCACAAAATACAATGACAATAATATCTTTCAACGTCAATGGTCTAAATGCACCAATTAAAAGACATAGGGTGGCAAAATGGATTAAAACACTGAATCCAACATTCTGCTGCCCACAAGAAACACATCTGAATAATCAGAGCAAACACAGACTCAAAGTCAAAGGCTGGAAGACCATTCTCCACGCAAACAACTCCTCCAAAAAGGCGGGTGTGGCCACACTCTTATCTGACAATATAGACTTCCAGGCTGAAAAAGGTTAATAGGGACAATGAAGGCCATTTCTTAATAATTAAGGGGTATGTATACCAGGAAGAAATCACACTACTAAACATATATGCGCCAAATGAGGAGCCAGCAAAATACTTTTAAACGACTATTAATAGACCTCAAAGAAGACATTAACAGTAGCACAATAATAGTCGGAGACTTCAACACTGCCTTATCGACTGTGGATAGATCGAGACTGAAACTCACCAGGGAAATACTTGACCTGAAGGAAGAAAAGGAAGAAAGAGAGCTGGTTGATATATACAGGGCTTTTCATCCCAAAAAAGCCGGATACACATTTTTCCAGTGCACATGGAACATTCTCCAAGATAGACCATATACTGAGCCACAAAGCATACCTCAACAAAATAAAAAAGATAGAAATTGTGTCAACTATCTTTTCAGATCGTGATGCACTGAAAATAGATAGTTAACCATACACAGAAGCAGGGAGTCAAACCAAACACCTGGAAACTGAACAGCTCACTGCTGAACAACAAATGGCTCATTGAAGAAATCAAACAGGAAATCCAAAGATTCCTAGAAACAAATGACAATGAAGATACCAACTATCAGAACTTGTGGAACACAGCAAACGCTGTGTTAAGAGGAAAGTTCATAGCTCTGCAAGCATTCATCAGAAAAGAAGAAAAGGCCATCACAGTCTGACTTCACAACCTAAGATCTTAGAGAGTGATCAACAAAAGGAGCCCAACCCAAGCAGAAAGGAAGAAATAATAAAGCTTAGAGCAGAAATCAATGAGATGGAATGTCAAAAAACAATCCAGAAGATCAACGAAACCAAAATCTGGTTCTTTGAAAAAAATAAACAAGATTGACAAACCACTTGCAAGACTTGTAAGAAAAGGAAAGAGAGAACCCAAATAAATAGAATCAGAAATGAAAACGGGGACATTACAACAGAAACCACAGAAATTCAAAAGATCATCAGAGATTACTATGAGAGCTTGTATGCCACAAAACTAGAGACCCTAGAAGAAATGGACAAATGCCTGAATTCTTATAGTTTCCCAAGTCTGCAACAAGAAGATTTGGAATACCTCAACAAACCTATCTCCATCGCAGAGATGGAATCGGTAATCAAAAGTCTCCCCACACACAAAAGCCCAGGTCCAGATGGATTCACCAGTGAATTCTACAAAACCTTTAAAGAGGACCTACTCCCAATTCTTTTTAAGTTCTTCCCGTAAATTGAAGAAACAGAAACTCTCCCAAATAACTTTTACGAGGCACATATCACCCTGATACCCAAAGCAGACAGAGATGTCACAAAAAAGGGAAAACTACAGACAAATCTCCCTGATGAATACAGATGCTAAGATTTTCAACAAAATACTAGCAAATAGAATCCAAAGAGTCATCAAAAAGATTATACACCATGACCAAGTGGGATTCATCCCGGGAATGCAAGTATGGTTCAACATCCGCAAGTCACTCAACATAATACATCTTATCAAAAAAAGAAAAATAAAAACCATATGATCATATCAATAGATGCAGAGAAGGCTTTTGACAAAATTCAACACCCGTTCATGATAAAAGCTTTCCGTAAAATGGGGATTGAAGGAAATTTCCTCAAGATAATCCAGGCCATCTACTACAAGCCCACAGCGAGCATCATTCTCATAGGGGAAAAACTGAATGCCTCCCCCTTAAGATCAGGGACAAGGCTGCCCACTCTCACCACTTCTATTCAGTATAATACTGGGAGTACTTCCATAGCAATCAGGGAAGAAAAAAGACATTAAGGGCATCCGGATAGGAAGGGAAGAAGTCAAATTGTCACTATTTGCAGATGACATTACATTATACCTGGAAAACCCGAAACTCTTTACCAAGAGGCTCCTAGAAATAATACATTCCTATAGTAGAGTGGCAGGGTACAAAATGAATACCCAAAAGTCAATGTCCTTCCTACATACAAACAGCGAAAGAGAAGAAAAGGACATTAAAGAAACTATCCCATTCACAATTGTGCCGCAGAAAATCAGATACCTAGGAATCAGTTTGACAAGGAATGTAAAGGATCTCTACAAAAGAAAACTACAAAACGTTACTTCAGGAAATAAAAGAGGACACTGAGAATATGGAGACACATTCCCTGCTCATGGATTGGAAGGATTAAATTATCAAAATGGTAATACTCCCTAGAACTTTATACAGATTCAATGCGGTCCCTATAAAGATACCCATGATGTTCTTCAAAGAAATTGAACAAACGCTCCTGAAATTTGTATGGAATAATAAACCCCCACGAATAGCTAAAGCAATCCTTGAGAAAAAGAAGATGGGAGGTATCACTTTCCCCAACCTCAAGCTCTACTATAGAGCAGTTGTAATTAAGACAGTGTGGTATTGGTATAGAGACAGACCCTTTGACCTATGGAATAGAACCGAATATCCTGAAATATACTCTCAAATATACAACCACTTAATCTTTGATAAAGGAGCAAAAAACATTAAATGGAGCAAAGAAAGCCTCTTCAACAAATGGTGCTGGGAAAACTGGGCAGCTACGTGTAAAAAATGAATATTAGACTTGAATCCATAAAGTACATTGAAGAAAATATAGGAAACACCCGTCATGACATTGAAGCTAAAGGCATCTTCAAAGGTGAAACATCACTAACAAAGCAACTAGGAAGAAAAGATAAACATATGGGACTACATGAAACTAAAAAGCTTCTGCACCTCAAAAGAAACAGTGACTAAGATACAAAAGCAGTCCACAGAATGGGAAAGAATATTCACCCAATACCCATCTGATAAGGGGTTAATATCCAGGATATATCAGGCACTGGTAGAACTTTACAAGAAGAAAACAAACAACCCCATCAAAAAATGGGGAGAAGAAATGAACAGAAACTTCAGCAAGGAAGAAATTCGAATGGCCAAAAAACATATGAAAAAATGCTCATCATCACTAATCATCAGAGAGATGCAAATCAAAACAACAATGAGATATCACTTTAAACCACAGAGACTGGCACATATTCAAAAGAGCAAGAACAACAAGTGCTGGCGTGGTTGTGGGAAAAGGGGGCACTCATCCATTGTTGGTGGGAATGCCGGCTGGTACAGCCTTTCTGGAAAAACAATATGGACATTCCTCCAAAGACTAGAAATTGAACTCCCATTTGACCTAGCCATACCACTCCTGGGAATCTACTCTGGGAAACCAAAGATACGCAGTGGAAACACCATCCCTACTTTTATGTTCATAGCAGCATTATTCACAATAGCCAGAATCTGGAAGCAACAGAGTGCCCAAAAAATCTATGACTGGATAAAGAAGCTTTGGTACACCTACACAATGGAATACTATGCATCTGTTAGGAAAATCACTGTCACTGTCTTCCCGTTCATCATCGATTTGCTCGAGCGGGGACCAGTAACATCTCCATATGACCTGTCTCATGCAAGTAAAGCCAAGGGCACCTGCTTGCTCCAGGAACATAAAGAGCCCCAAACCATTCTATCAGGTCATGGGAATGAGGTCTATAATTGTTACTGGTATCTGGCATATCAAATACAACACGGGTAGCTTGCCAGGCTCAAAATCATCTCAAAATCCAGCATTTATTGATGAACCGTGTGGCCGCAATCTGCTGCGCCGAGCTGGGCTGTGATAGGCTGGTCTGCTGGGTGGAGTTCTGACAAGGGGGAAGTCCGGATGTGGAAATTGGAGGTCCTCATGGATTGGAGGGTCATCTGGCTTGTTGTGAGGCTCTGCTGGGGTTGCGGGCCAGGGCTAGAACCTGCCACCCCTCCCGGGCACCTCATGAGCGGCTGGGGCACAGTGAGAGCCAGTAGCAGTTCTGCCCCATGTCTGTCTCCTAACGTTAGACTACGTTAGGAAAAATGAAGTTATAAAATTTGCCTATAAATGGATGGATGTGGAGAAGATTATGTTGAGTGAAATTAGCCAGAAGGAGAGAGACAGATACAGAATGACTGCATTTATTTGCATGACATAAATATATATGTACATATTATGATACCAATATCCAAGGTCAAGTGAAACATGGATCAGGAGGTCTTGTCAAAGGTGGAAATTATCACAGACGTGTGGGAGTCAGAGGCTAGGTAAGACAGAGAATGGAACAGTGTGCTAACAATTGTCGAGGGTACTAATGCCAACCTAGAACTGAGCATTAAATAGAGGCAGAAAGATACACATGACAACCCTTTAATGTATTTTCTGTAATCCATAGTCTGGAAGTGAAGGAAAAGACAAAGAGAGAGAAAGGGAAAGAAATAAAGAACCTGCCATGGAGGAGGGCTGGGGTGAGGGGAGGGAACTGGGAACGTTGGTGGTGGGAGATGGGCACTGGTGGTGGGATGGGTGCTGGAACACAGTATGACCAAAACCCAAATATGAACTTTTTAATTGTATATATTTGTAATTGTAAAAATAAAAAAAAATTTAAAAAATGGCAAGCCAGCCAGTGTCTTGGGAAAGACCTTTTTCTGCTTTGATTGAGGTCTCACCCATCTCTCATTCCCATTTGCGTCCCATGCTGGAACCACCTATTCCACCTGCAACACACTGATAAGCTCATCTCTCTGATTATGTCAACTAAATGCGTGTTCAAGATATTAGTGTCAGTCTCCTGACCTTATATCTGAGAAGCAACTTCAGGAACCTTTGACTTTGGAAAAGAATATTCTCTTCTAGGTGGCAGGAGTGGCCAAGCCACATTGGCTGTGCTCAAGACTGACTCCCAGTACTTGGGTAAGCTTCCTTGCTCATTAATTTGCTTGAGCCGGGCACCAGTAACATCTCCATATGTCCTGTCATGTGCTAGTGTAGCCCAAGGGCATCTGCTCACTTCAGGAACACAAACAACCTTAAATCATTCAGGTCATGGGAATTAGGTCTCTAATTGTTACTGGTTTTTGGCATATCAAATATGATACCGGTAGCTTGCTAGGCTCTGCCATGTGGGTGGGATACCATTTACTGATGAACCAACAGGGAGAGATCTGTTTTTCTCTTTGGTGGAACTCTGATGAACTGTGCAGACCAGATGTTGAAAATGGCTGCTCTCAGTGTATGGGAGTTCCTCTGGCTTCTTTTGAGGCTCTATTGGGATGGTGGGCCAGGGCTAGAACCCGCCTTCCTCCCGGATGCCTCATGATCAGCCGAGCACAGGGAAAGTCGGTAGCAGCTCTGCCTTGTGTATCTGAATCCCTTTACATAGAAAAAGATATTTAGTCTGGGGAAAAAAAGGGCATTATTTTTCCCTGTTGGGGTCATTGGGAAGGAGAGAGGGAGGTATTAGAATTAGAAGCCTTTCATTATGGGAGCTCAGGTAGCCTATTTTATGGGGTTAAATTCAGATGTAACCCTGGAAAGAAAGTTCAAAGACAATATATCATGGATTGGTAAGAAACGGGCAAGATCGTGTTGCCCACTGCTCTTCTTCTAGACTCTGAGGCAGAAGCTGGGGTCTGTGTATCATTCAGTTGACATCAGGACAGAGATACTCTAGAGAGAGGCATTGAAGGCATAAATCTTACTCTGGAGCCACATAGAGATCCTGCCTGACTGGTGATGGGGAGAGGGATGTGGACCTGGGATAGGCTGTTTGTGAGTGGCTCCTGGTTGCAGATTCTGTTTCCTAGACTTTATTTTTTTTAATTCTATTCATCCATTTCTTCATCCAATGTTTATGAGTAGCCTGATATCTTCAGATGCCGTTTTAGTGATTATGGAGAAATAAGGGCTCTATACTAGTATATGTTAGCATGTTGAGGCACCAATAAATTGACTAATACACTTTAAAAATATATAAGGTGGTCTTACCAAAAGTGGAAATTACCGCAAACGTGAGGGAGTCAGGAGGTTTGGTAAGACAGAGAAGGGAACATGTGTGAATAAATGTCGAAACGGCTGATACCAACATAGAACTGAGCATTAAATGCAGGAAAAAAATGTACATGATTGCTTCCAAGTGTATGTAGTGCAACCCACAATATTTAGGAGAAGGAAGGGAGAGAGAGGGAGAAAGAAAAGAGATAAAGAACCGGCCATTTAGGCAGGCTATGGGGAGTGGGGAGGGAATTGGGGACATTGGTGGTGGGAAATGGGCACTGGTGGAGGGCGGGTGCTGGAACACTATGTGACCGAAACCTCCAAATATGAACAACGTTGTAATTGTATATCTCATGGTGTTATAATAAAATGTTTAATTAAAAAAACAACTAAAACTATCATATAAAAATAAATAAATAAAAATCCTTTTTAAAAGTTAAAAAAAAACAAACAAAATACCCCAAATCCCTGGTAAGACAACTTTTTGAGCAAAGTTGTGCCTGAGAGCTACCTCTATAGCAATGACCTTAGAAGGCATTTATCTGATTCATCTGGCCCAGTAGCAGAAACACCATCCCTACTTTTATGTTCATAGCAGCATTATTCACAATAGCCAGAATCTGGAAGCAACCAGAGTGCCCGAAAATCGATGACTGGATAAAGAAGCTTTGGTACATCTACAAAATGGAATACTATGCAGCTGTTAGGAAAAATGAAGTTATAAAATTTGCCTATAAATGGATGGACATGGAGAAGACTATGTTGAGTGAAATTAGCCAGAAGGAGAGAGACAGATACAGAATGACTGCATTTATTTGCATGGCATAAATATATATGTACATATTATGATACCAATATCCAAGGTCAAGTGAAACATATATCAGGAGGTCTTGTCAAAGGTGGAAATTATCACAAACTTGTGGGAGTCAGAGGTTAGGTAAGACAGAAAATGGAACAGGGTGCTAATAATTGTCGAGGGTACTAATGCCAACCTAGAACTGAGCATTAAATAGAGGCAAAAGGATACACATGACAACCTTTTAATGTATGTTCTGTAATCCATAGTCTGGAAGGGAAGGAAAAGAGAAAGAGAGAGAAAGGGAAAGAAATAAAGAACCTGCCATGGAGCTGGGCTTGGGAAGGGGGAGGGAACCGGGGATGTTGGTGGTGGGAGATGGGCACTGGTGGAGTGATGGGTGCTGGAACACAGTATGACCAAAACCCAAACATGAACTTTTTAATTGTATATCTTTTTATTTGTTTATCTCACGGTGGTATAATAAAATACTTAAAAAAAGAAGGCATTTATGACAAACTGGATTTTTTGCTTGAGATAATAAAGGAAAAGAGACATTGATAAACATATTGTGAAACAGAGCATCTTTTGTTGGGGGGCAGGTAGTCTGAACACCTAGTGAGGATAGTGAATATTTTCAGAAAAGAAAGAAATAGTGCCTTAGACTACAGAAATTGCAGTCAGAAGCCACTGGGAAAAAATTTTAGAACTTGAATGATCTGGAATAAATTTCCAGTTCATATAATCAACACTTGACAATGGTATGGACTAGAATTTGTAAATTACAAGCTATAGCAGAGAGATTATCTTGGAAGCAGCTTTGGAAAGATGGGAACTTGAACCTGAGCTATGTGGCTGTGGCTAGTGGAGTAGGCTGATTTAGGGTTGTCTTGGAAGTAAACAAAAGAGTTGTTTGATTAGGTGGAAAAAGTGAGAGCAAAGAAGTGTTTGTGAACTACCTTGAAAATGAGGCTTACAGGTTGAGTATGTATTCTATTGAATGAAGCTAGCAAACAGCCTGAAGATGCCATCTTCTTGGACTTGGCTTCACTGTCGTAGTTATTTCACTCAAGAATACTCCCTTCATGTGGTATCTTGTGTCTAATGAGAGATTTATGTGAGCAGTGTGGCCATAAAGAACTCTTTTCATTTATGCTTCATGAAAGGTGTTTCCTAATGGGGCACATCCTTTCCACATTTCCCCTTTAGGCTAACTATAGCTTTGTTAGCTCTTTATCACAGTTCTACCTTTTCCTTTGCCCAAATTTCATTCTTTCTCCCTTTATCTCATAGAAATAAAGTCGCAGTAAATTTCACAGCACAGAATGGAGCCAAAAAATGGTATGGGGGAAATCTGATTGAGAAGAGTCTTCTCAGTCTGCGTTAACAAAGTCAGGCTTCATGTGGGAGTCATTTGGAGTCTGTTAAGGTTTTTAAGAATAATGGCATGGTTATGTGTGTTTTTAAGTAACTTTATTTGCAGAAGGACATGAATAGGAAGTTGCATTATAGTGCCCTGGAGGTGATAATAGTGGGACTGTGTGTCGATATCAGTTATGCTCTGTACAGGAATTTAAGCAAGAGATTATTTTTTTGACTAGGACTTTTAATGTTGCAGTGTTTATGGACCTCTTTTTTTTTTCTTGATGAGATGTTGTTACTGAAAGTTTTTGTTCATTGCATGAGGGCCTGTTAGGAGTTGTGATGATAAAAGAAAGAGCTTTATTGGCTGACAGATTGGAAGATGGTGCGCTTATTCCCACCCCCAAAAAAGCCATCTTGTTTGCAGGGGCACAGGAGGAGGTTTTAAAAGAGAACTAAAAATTGGGGCACAGAACGATAGCCAACCTGGGTTTGATTCCCGCAATCCATATGGCACCCCCTAGCACCACCAGTAGTAATTCCTGAGCGAAGAGCCAGGAACAACCCATCATCATTGTCTGGTGTGATCTGAAAAGCAAAAAAGAAAAAAAAAACACATTTTTTTAGGAAGGATGGATTGTAGATCAGTGGGAACCAGAATGAACATTAAATTCTATGGTGCGCTAGTCCCCTGAGGCACACTTCATCTAATCTGAAAACCTGAAGTAAGGACAGGTTTTAAAATAAGGCAAAATGAGGAGTCTCTTAAGGTTTCCGGGGAAGGGAATACATAGACAATTTTCTTTTTGTTTTCTAACATGGAGCTGTATTTACTGGGACTGGTTTCAATGGAAATAAAAACTAGTCAAGAAAAACTCCTAGTACTTGGCTTGAACAACTGTGATGAGCTTCAACTAGATTATTCTGTAAGGAAGGGTACATTTAACTTGCTTCATCTTGAAGCATGATTTATATATTCAGTAGGACAATTTCTTGAAAGATAGCCTTTTTTACTATCTGCCTTATCATAAGGGTTATGGCAAGAAGAACTTTCCCTAGTAAATTGTGGCTTATACCTCATTTCCCAGTCCTCTTGTTTCTATATCTCACTATCTTGCTCTGGTCATCAAAGTGGTACAATCAAACATTTGTATTGAGACTCTCTGACCCACTTTATGATACTCAAAAGAGGACGTTTATTTTTGCTCTTAATAAATATATCATTTTTATAATGTAGGCATGCACTGTTAACTTACATTAAGTTTTAATTGAGTTTCAGACAAAGTTACTACAGGAAATTATGTTATCTCCTTTAAGGATTGACAATGAACAAGACTCTCTATTCACTTCAAGGCCAAGAACTTTTTGTTATGTAATTTTTATCTTATAAAAATTAATATATACAATATTCACATATTCTTTCAAAATTTCTTTCAGTTACTAGGGAGATTTGATGTATAAAAATGAGCTTGTGCTAGAAGTAGTAATCAATGTTCTATGTAGAAGAAAGTTTCAGGGCCGGAGCGATAGTTCAGCGGGTAGAGCATTTGCCTTGCATGTGGCCGGCCCATGCCGGCCTGGGTTCGATCTCTGGCATCCCATATGGTCCCCCGAGCACTGCCAGGAGTAATTCCTGAGTGCAGGGCCAGGAGAAACCCCTGAGCATTGCCGGGTGTGACCCAAAAAAAGCAAAAAAAAAAAAAAGAAGAAGAAGAAAGTTCCATTTATTCTTTGGGTACAGGTAGCTTTGGAGTACAGAGTAGTTGAAACAGAGACGGGCTGATGTGTTTTATAGTAATTGTGAGTTTCTGAAAGACACAAGTTTAGGTGTTAAAAGCCAGTAGTCATTATCTTCTGCAGTTTCAGAGGAAGAAGTGATGCATTACAAAAATGATCTATATATCAGGGATAAACACTTAAATCCGGCCCAGGTATGCTGATCCAGAGACAGACATGGAGCAGAGCTGCTACTGGCTCTCACTGTGCCCAGCCGCTCATGAGGTGCCCGGGAGGGATGGCAGGTTCTAGCCCTGGCCCACCACCCCAGCAGAGCCTCACAACAAGCCAGACAACGCTCCACTCCATGAGGACCTCCATTTTCCACATCTGGACTTTCCCCTCGTCGGAACTCCACCCAGCAGACCAGCCTATCGCAGCCCGGCTCAGTGCGGCTGCAAGCGGCCCCGCGGTTCATCAATAAATACTGGATTTTGAGATGACTATAAGAGTATGCTACCCGCACGGCAGAGCCTGGCAAGCTACCCGTGTCGTATTTGATATGCCAGATACCAGTAACAATTATAGACCTCATTCCCATGACCTGATGGAATGGTTTGAGGCTCTTTATGTTCCTGGAGCAAGCAGATTCCCTTGGGCTCTACTTGCATGAGACAGGTCATATGGAGATGTTACTGGTGCCTGCTCGAGAAAATCGAAGATGAACGGGAAGACAGTGATACAGTGAAACACTTAAATTAGGTGTGTTTGGGGTGACACAAGCCATATAAGATATTCTTTCAGATATACTATACTTGTGAAGGGATAAAATTTAAATTTTGTTAGTAGAAATCCTTTGAACATTTTTTCACTTTTTCCCCAATCATAGGCATTTGTTATTTATTTAAACTTTATCTTATTGTTACAGAATTATTCTGAATAACAATTATTCTATAACATGATACAATAGTATTCTTACTATATTATTTTTATACCAGTGGTTTCAGGTTTCTGTGCTTTCCACTTTCTTGTTTTTATAATGTTTAGGTTTCCCTTAATAGTTTGAATTGTATACACAATGAAAAAGTTTCTTGTAAGAAACGTAAGTTTACATGGTTTGTTATATTTACTCATTATTTGTTGACTTCTGTATTCAATTTATATTTTATGATTTCTTGCTGATTTTTCAAAGATTAGTTGCAAAGTTTATAATAAGAGAGCTGACAACAAAATATACATTGTTCGAGTTGAGCTGAGAGGCATGAACTTAAAATGTTCTCGTATCAGATTTTGTCTTAATATGCATGGCTTGTTTCACTCAATGCTCTTGTTTTCATAGGACACCTTAAGTAGTAGACTGGGTTTTAAAATATTTTCATGGCCACATGGGTGTACTCAATGGCTACTTTGGGTTTATTGGTCAGGGTCCATATGGTGCCTGGAATCAAAATGTTTGGGGTGGAAGCTCTCAGTTGGTGCTCAGAGATTCAGGGACCTGTTCTAGTAGTTCTTGGCCAACTCAGAAAAGTTGGTTCAATGTTGAGGCATGAGAGTGAGGTGGTTCCTGGGCCCTGCAGAGCTGGGGATTACCTAGAACACCTCATTGGTGTTTAGAGGCCTTGAGAGTTGGACCAGACACTATTCTGTGGAACATGAGGTGCCAGAAATTGAATTGGGGTTGGCCACATGGAAGGCATGCACATTTAACCTGAAGGTTTGTCCTTGTTATAGCATCTAACAGAATTTCCTTTCATTTCCAGGAAGAATAATAATTATTTATTACATACATATTACAGTAATTCTTTAGACTTTATATTAGTATACAAATCTAATATAAATGTGGCTAAGGGATGACATTTTGTCATGAAACTTAAGGTCAATTAAAAAATTAGAAAATAATGAAAGAAGGAATTTGTATGTTTTCTGTTATCTCAAATGGGAGAATAGTCTTTGAGAGTTGTCTCGTTTTGGGTCATAAGAATATGAATCAAAAACTTGTGGAAGATAAAAACTTGTTTCTATGAATTGAAGAGTGAATCTTAGTAAGACTAGGTAGATATGGTATAATTTCATTATTTCAAGTCTTATGTTGGACATGTAAATTTGTTAGTGCCCTATCTACTTAAACTCCCAAAGGAACCAATTAAGTAGACTTTTAGGATATTTTACAAGAAGAGTAATTAGGACAACAGGACTTTAAACTTTGCCTAATTTATGTTGCATCCGGAGGCATAACTAAAACTTTATTATATAAAAGAATTGAGGAAATTGAAAACAGGGAATTGCAAAATGTTAACAAAACATTATCCCCTGTGCACATAATATTTATATTGCCAAATGCCAGTAGGAATTCCCTTTTGCATTTTATTTTACCTAATTAATTGTGTCAGGAATTCTAAGACAATTATGAGCCAAAAGGAAGAAGGGAGAAAAAACTTTCCCAGTGTTCTTTTGGTTAAATGGTTGTAGGTTGGTTGCTTATGACCTGCAACTTTTAAAAGGATATACTCTAGGTGTTTTTTTTAAATGCAGTCTTCTATTCTCTTGTATTAATCTGAAGCATAGATAATAACTCACTTCTACATATCAGAATAATATTTAATCTCTCATGAGACCTACTCTAACTTTACCAGGGCCTCTGTTAGAATTCAGGAAGATTGGGGAACCTTTTTTTTTTTTTTTTTGCTTTTTGGGTCACACCCGGCGATGCTCAAAGGTTACTCCTGGTTCTTCACTCAGGAATTACTCCTGGCAGTGCTTGGTGGACTCCTGGCAGTGCTTGGGATGCCTGGGATCAAACCGGGTCGGCCGTGTGCAAGGCAAATGCCCTACCCACTGTGCTATCGCTCCAGCCCCCAGATTGGAGAACCTTTTAAAAATGATTTTTGTCATCTGCCACCTTTCTCTCTTCTTTCTTTTCTTTTCTTTTTTTCTTTTTTTTTTTTTTTTTTGGCTTTTAGAGTCACACCTGGTGATGCTCAAGAATTACTCCTGGCATTGCTTGGAGGACCATATGGGATGCCGGGGATCTAACCCGGGTCCCTCTGTGTGCAAGGCAAATGCCCTACCCACTGTGCTATCACTCTGGCCCCTCCACCTCTCTTTTCATTTGCCCATTTCTCTCTTCACTACAGTTCTTTCTCTTTGTTTTCTTCATTCAGTAGTTCAGTTATATGCTTTTTTAGTCTATGATATTTACTGGCAGCATTGGTGTAATTTTTACTTATTTTAGCTTAGAGTTCATTGTACTTTTCAGACTTACCATGTCTCATTAGTAATTGTATCATTTTCCATTCTCTGAGATAACTGAGAAAAGACAGCGCTCAAAAATAAAGGACAGCACTGCAAAATGCAAAGGATATAGTGTGTAGGAATTGTTGGAACTATTGGGTTTCTGGTTAAGACTTCCTTTTATTATATTTTTCCTTTACTACATAGAGGTTTTGAAAATTTAATGACTGCCAAGTGGAAAATATTGCCCCATATAAAACAAATACACAGTATTGTTGCAACATCACTATATATTCTCATTAGTGAAGTAACTTCAAGTGGGATGTATTTCTGCAGTTGCAGCACTGAATTGAATAGTCAACCTATATTAATATGAGAGATAAGTTCTTTATAATTATAATTAACAATTCCATATTGAGACAGCAGTATATGGAATGCAATCCAGTCTCTGTGTGAAAAGAGTTCATTGTTCAAGTTTACCCAAAACCTATGGCGTGAACACAACACACTCTTACCAAACCTAGGTAACTGGCAGCCCTTGATTCCACCTAAGGATAGCCTCATGTCCTTCAGTCATCACATTTCTTAATTCTGTGGCCCATATGGCTCACAACGTAGCCTAGTGACCTGTTTCTCCTAAGTGCTTCCTAAAAGACCTGATTGAATTACTACAGATATTCTAAAGTGAACTATTACTGAATTTTATTCTGTTCCCAGTTTCTCAGTGAAAAAATATTAATGATACAGTCCTGTGGAAAATATTTCCATGGCTACAAAAGCTTATCTTTCATATATTTTCTTATCATACAATCCTATTTTTCAAGGTAAAAGGGTTTCTGAAAATAAAAATAAGAGGGTAAGCATTAAGTATGAAATCAAAATGCTCTGCTGTCAGGGACCCCGCTGGGGTCCCCAACAGTGCCGGGAAGCGAGTTCCCTTCTACCTCCAAAGCTGGCGGGGAATGGATGAAGACTCAGGAATCCGATGCAGTTTTAAAATGCTTTACTTATCACAGGTTCAGGCATACAAATCAGCAATAGGAAAAACCTGTGCTTAGGATTCCCAGCTAGAACCCCAGCCAAATGTAGGCTAAGATGGCGGCCATCACATATTAAAGCCCTGTAAAGAGGAGACAAAGACAAGACTCCCAAGAAGAGTGCAAGCCCCAAAAGAGAGCCCAAAAAAAGAGAGCCAGAGAGGAAGCAGCCTAGTTTTATCCCCCAGCAACTCAGACCTCCCACTATTATGGGAAGCAGTGAGGGTCAAATGCCCTCAGGCAATTTCTCCCAGCACCTCACCTAGGCCCTTTTATATGCTGACGTGGAGCCAAGATCTGCCTGGAAATGCCTTTATAGGATAGAGAAGGGGGTTTTTGAGATGGCAAGCCTCTGTACCAAAGACTATACTAATGCCAGTTAAATATTTCTCCAAGCCTTCACAAGAGTCTCGTCTACTTCATGGTAGTTTTGTATTTTAGTTGCCGTTGAGTTATGAGGGAGCCATGCTTGCTTGCTTGGAGGCAAACAGCATTTCTCTCTGGGCTAATTACTTAGAGATCCAACATGGCTAGGCAAATATGCTGGTAAGATCTAGCTAGTTCCATGATAATTGTGGTAGCATGAGAGAATATTTATACCAGCTAGTATAGAATACATGGTCAGATAAACTGCCACATTTAAACTACCCCCCATCTACAAAGTGATCTTCAGGGCGCAATCCAGGGCAGATGCAGAGGCTTTTAGATATCTTGCAACACTCTGCCATGCTTACTAGCTAATATCTCAAGACATTATATTTGGCAATATTATCTACAAATCATAAAATATATAGAACTGTATTTGAGACAGTTTTGTTAATTTCAGTTAGTTTCACTTGACTTCAAATATTAAACTATCATTATTAATTTTTTGGTGTTTGGGGAATACTTTAGCTGTGCTCAGGGATTTGTTTCCCCAGATCCTGTCTCAGAGATCCCTAGAGGTGTTTGAGGGCACACATGTGGTCAGGGATCAAACCTGTATTGGTGATTGCAAGGCAAGTATCTTTACCATGTACTATCTCTCTGGTTCAACTCTCATTACAGTGTGACTTGTGAATGACAGCTCTATCATGTTCTAGTACTGTGGTTGGATTATTAGCATTATATAGAGTTTTTTTAAAGCTACTCATCGATTTAACTTGATTAAATTTAACTTGATTAAAAATGTTATGTTGGTACAGTTAGGGGCCTGAGTGATTGTACAGTGGATAGAGTGTTTGCTTTGCAGGTGTCCGACCTGGTTTCAATCCCATATGGACTCCTGAGCCAGAAGTGACCTCTGAGTACATCACCAGAAGTAAGCTCTGAGCATCACCAGGTATGGCTCCAAAACAAAACAGACCAAAGCATCTTTGAAATTAGTACTAAAATTATGGTATGTCTTTTTTTTCCCAGAGTGCCTTGGGCTGCAACAGAGGTCTGTGGGAAGAGTGAAGACTTACAAGGTGACAGTAAGTCTCCTTAATATTTCTAGATACAGTTTCAACATATGCTAGTGAGGAAGTTTGGAAATTAGGATCAAAAGTATTAGAACTATGGTTTATTATATATATACACACTTGTATGCACACAAGCATACTCTTGTATGCACTCACAGTTGAAATGTTTTAAAGCTTATTTACCTTGACCTTAAAAATAATCCTTTAAAAACTATAGTTCTGAGTTAGAAGACAACCTTCAGAATAGTTAACTGAATGATCTCACCAAGAAAAGAACTCACGTGAAAATTTCAGATAGGGGCCGGAGCGATAGTCCAGCGGGTAGGGTGTTTGCCTTGCACGCAGCCAGCCTGGGACGGCCCAGGTTTGATCCCTGGCATCCCATATGATCCCCTGAGCACTGCCAGGACTGATTCCTGCGTGCAGAGCCAGAACCCCCTGAGCATTGCCAGGTGTGACCCAAAAAGCAAAAAAAAAAAAAAAAAATTCAAACAGGCATAGATGAGTTCAGTCAACAGACTTAATAAGCCATTTTTTGCTGTTTAAGTACTTTTCTGAACTTCAAATCTACATACTCATTTCATTTGAATATCTAATGGAGATATACAGTTTTCTTTCCCATCAGATTTGCTTCATGCACAATAATGTCTCTCAATATATGGAAACTTGTCAAAACTGAGTAGTTCTACTATTATTTTCTCCCACACTGCCTTGAAGTTTCAAAGCAGGCCTTTAAGTATATTATTGTTAAATAATAATACACTACATTTGAAGTGTAACTAGAATTGTGTGACTGTCTCCACTACTATTTTCTTTGTAAAATTTTCATCTACAACCTGCATTATTATAACAGCCTTTAAGATGTTCTCCTTCAAGCACAATTCCCCAGGAATTATTCTGATGCAAGGCAAGGTCGCAGAGGAAAGGACAACAAATGGAGAGATGTTTGACTTTGAGGACAGAATACATTCCTTAGAATGAAGATGTCATCTTGGAAGCAGAACCTCTAGGCCCAGCCAGTCCCATCTGGAGCCTAATGGGACTTCAAAATTTGCCTAGCTCAATATCTAGAACCTAACTTCTTAAACAGTGGGTTGTAACTCCACATGGGTTCAATGCACTTTTCAGAACTTTGTTTTATAATAACAGCTCATCAGAGCTCCACCCAAGAGAAAAGACAATCTCAAGCCCTGCTCATCAGAGTCCTACCTTACAGCAAAGCCCATTTTAAGCCCAGGTAAGATCTAACCAGAGACACAGATACATGGGGCAGAGCTGCTACTGGATCTCCTTGTGCTCAGCTGATCATGACGTATCTGGGAGGGAAGGTGGGTTCTAGTCCTGGTCCGCCATCCCAATAGAGCCTCACAAGAAGCCAGAGGAACGTCCACACCATGAGGGGCCAGCATTTTCACATCCCAACTCCACAGCTCGTCAGAGCTCCACCCAAGAGTATAGCTGATCTCTCCCCATTGTGTTTGGCTGTGTGGTTCATCACCTTGTCATCCTATATGGCCCCTGAGCACTTTCAGGAATGAACCCTAAGCATAGACCCAGGAGTAAGCCCTGAGTACTGCTGGATGTGGAAGTACTTAAAAAATACCTCAAAAGCAGTTTTGTATTCTCCATTATCAAGTTGGTTCAGTATATGCATTTCCCAACCTATTTAACAAATGCCCACCCCACACATATACATGTTATACAGTTAGATTTTATTTCCACAGTTAGTATGCTTTCTGGGTTTCAGGATTTCGAAAATTATTTTATATGTTAGGGCTCATTTTTGTGTTTCAAAATTTTGCTGTTATCAACAATGCATAATTGTGTTTGTCCATTACAACAGAATTCCCTTACTACCACCACTGACCACATTTTAATAAAATGATCTTGATTTTGGTTACAAAAAGTATATCATGGCTATATTTTTATATTTATGTTTCGTAAGTATGGAGGAAAATTATTTACAAAATATAAAATATTGATTAAAAAGGAGCTCTATACACTTAAAATATAATTTCCTTAATATTACTGA
>JAJIBD010014414.1:0-18770 GCA_021461705.1 Cryptotis parvus
CCTCCCGCTCCTCCTCCCCCACTGGTCTGACCTGAGACTCCTCCTCCCCCCCACTGGTCTGACCTGAAACTCCTCCGCTCCTCCCTCCCCACTGGTCTGACCTGAGAATCCTCCCGCTCCTCCTCCCCACTGGTCTGACCTGAGAATCCTCCCGCCTCCTCCTCCCCCACTGGTCTGACCTGAAACTCCTCCCGCTCCTCCTCCCCACTGGTCTGACCTGAGAATCCTCCCGCTCCTCCTCCCCACTGGTCTGACCTGAGAATCCTCCCGTTCCTCCTCCCCACTGGTCTGACCTGAGAATCCTCCCGCTCCTCCTCCCCACTGGTCTGACCTGAAACTCCTCCCGCTCCTCCTCCCCCACTGGTCTGACCTGAGAATCCTCCCTGCTCTTCCTCCCCACTGATCTGACCTGAGACTCCTCCCCACTGGTCTGACCTGAAACTCCTCCTGCTCCTCCTCCCCACTGGTCTGACCTGAGACTCCTCCCGCCTCCTCCTCCCCACTGGTCTGACCTGAGACTCCTCCCGCTCCTCCTCCCCACTGCACAGACCCACATCCTGGCAGCCTCTCAGTTGGGCTGGAAAGTGCCCAGTGCTGGGCATCACCGCAGGGTGCCCCTTCTGCGCACAGAAATCGCCTCACCAGTTCACCTCACCAGTTCACCCAACAATGCTGGAGCCAAGGGTGAGCATGGAGGTGCTGGAGGGTCTGGCCAACACCCCCACCCTCTCCCCACGCCCCTACCGGGCCCATCATGCTGCTTTCCTGCATAACTAATTTATTTATCTCAAGCTTGGGGCATCGCAGGCTGTGCTCAGGGCCCACTCCTAGGGGGACCACGTGGGGTGCAGGGGGAGGGGAGCCCGTTGGGCCATGGGCAAGGCCAGGGCCCTCTCTGCTGCTGAGCTCTCCAGATCCAGCTCTGCTCCCTACAGAAAACAGGGGCTCCAAGCCAGCCCCCCCAGCACCCCGAGGCACTGCTGAGAACCACATGGTACCACCGGCGCTTCAAACCCGAGTGCGGGGTGTCTCTCTGGGACCCCAGGAGGCACAGCATGGCCAAGTCTCCTGCCCTGGCACCCGGGCGGCCGCTCACGCTGGTTCCAGCCTATTCCAGGCCCCTCTGCCCAGCGGGCAGGTCTGTTATCTCAAATATGCTCTCGTGCTGCAACAGGCAGCGGAGTTATTTCCTAACCACCAACTGCACAAATCCTGCCAGGGGAAGACCTCCCTCGTCAGGTCATCGGGGACCCGTCAGCGTGGCCTGGCTTCCCCACACTTTTATCCTGAGCCCAAGGCGCCACTTTTCTTTTTCTCCTTTTTATCTAAGGGCAGGAGCATTCCCAGCTGTGCTCAGGGACCACTTCTGGCAGTGCTCAAGAATCACATGCAGGGCCGGAGCAATAGAACAGTGGGTAGGGCATTTGCCTTGCATATAGCTGACCTGGTTTCAATTCCTGGCATCCCTTATGGTCCCCAAGAACCGCCAGGAGTAGACTCTGAATGCTGAGCCTGGAGTAACCCCTGAGCATCCCGGGTGGGACCCAAAAAAGGAAAAAAAAGAATCAAATCCAGGTCAGCCGTGGCATACCACGCAAGTGTCCTACCCACTGTACTATCTCTCCGGCCCCCAGTTGTTTTCCCGGGGCTTGGGCACCGGCCTTATCTAAAGAGGAACTTTGCTGAAATGAATATTAAAGGAATCTGGGGCCAGTGCAGACGGGTGGGAGTGGCCACCTCAACACGGCTGGCCTTAGGGCTTGGCTAGCCCAAGTTCTGCACCTCAAAGTTCCCTGTCCCCTGACGTGGCTCCTTTTGGGCCGAGCAGATTGTGGGTCACCTGAGCCCCAAAACCCTGCATGCAAAGGCGAACCCGCACACTCCCTGTTTCCCCCTCGTCCCCCGGCCCCAAGAAGACTGGACACTTCAGTCTTGCCTCCCTAGCTCCAGTGTTCCTCTTTCTGGAACATTCTTTTTGGGCCACACCGGGCAGTGTTCAGCACTTACTGCCGGCTCAGGGATCACTCCTGGGGGTCTCCACAGAATATCTGGAACATTCTCTGGCTCTCCGCTCAGATGTCGCTTCCCTGAGCAAAGCTGCCCCACTGGTTCCTACCCTCTCCCTCAGGCTTCAGCAAATTGTTTCCGGGTTTCGGTCTCCCCACACTGGTGGACGCTCTGGGGTCTTGAGTCCGGGACCGGGCCCACCTTCCCACTTGCATATAGCTGACCTATATGCAAGGTCATATAGGTCCTTGTGTCCAGCCCCATGCCAGGTGGCTCATAAATAAGTTGTGCAGACCCGAGACTTCATGCACGGACTCAGGAGCCAGCCCGAGGGGCCCTGTGAGCGGGATCAGCAGTTTCCTCCCATATCCGTCTTCTCCTCCTCACAGAGAACCCCAACATTCACTTGGATACGTGGCTGCTCAGATAAAAGGTTCCAGTCTTCCTAGGTGCCAGATCATGCCAACAGGGTGGATTCTGGCCAGAAGAACAATGTGCAATTTTTAGCAGTCAGTCAGTCTTCCCTTACACCAGCCACCTCTCTACACCGAATGTAAGTCACTTACACTAAATGTAAGTGTGATGGCTGGTGCCTGGCAGCCTTCTTGGGCCAAGAGGTCAACAGCGAGACCATACACATGGGCAGGCCCTAGTGCCATGGAGTCTGTCCCAGTCGTAGGAGGTTTGACAAGTGTCTTTCATGTCAAAGCCCCTCTGAGCTTTGACATGAAAGACACTTGCTTCACTTTGACATGAAAGACACTTGCTTCACCTCGTGGGGGTGTACTTTTTACTAACTGTAAAGAACGGCCTCTGCTTGGTGATTTTTTTTTTTTTTGCTTTTTGGGTCGCACCGGCAATGCTCAGGGGTTTCTCCTGGCTCTGCACTCAGGAATCACTCCTGGCGGTGCTCGGGGGACCATATGGGATGCCGGGGGATCGAACCTGGGCCGGCACAGGCCGGCCGCGTGCAAGGCAAACGCCCTACCCGCTGGGCTATCGCTCCGGCCCTCTGCTTGGTGATTTAACATAGCATTTGAATTTGAACCGCAAGTGGGATGCAGAGAGGTGTGTTTTCTCTTCCCTAATGAAACCCATGGAGACATAAAGCGGGAAGTAAGAAGGTGAAGTGGCGACTTGGCAGGATGGTTTCAAGGTGCTGGAAACTCAGCTTCCTTCACTGGGAACCACAGAGGTGGGCAGTCCAGGGCGCACCACATTCCAACGGCCCGTGAGGGGTGTGAGGGTGAAGTTGGCAATCAGTCCTGATCGATCACGAGGAGCAGCAAAACAACCCAAACTCTGGTAAAGGCAAGACCTTACTCAAAACTTGGGGGGTGGGGGAGAACTGGAGCCATAGTACATGGGGGAGGGCGTTTGACTTGCATGTGTCCGACCTAGGTTCAATCTCCGGCATCCCACATGATCCCCGAGCACTGCCAGTAGTAATTGGAGTGCAGAGTCAGAAGTAACCCCTGAGCATCGCCGGGTGTGACTCAAAAAGCCAAAAAAAAAAAAAAAGGCAAGCTTGCACAGCCCAGGACTGGGGAGACAGTCCAGTGCTGAGGGGCATGTGTGGGACCGGGTGCGATCCCTGGCACCCTCTGAGCAAGC
The DNA here is from genome assembly GCA_021461705.1 of Cryptotis parvus. Taxonomy (NCBI): domain Eukaryota; kingdom Metazoa; phylum Chordata; class Mammalia; order Eulipotyphla; family Soricidae; genus Cryptotis; species Cryptotis parvus. Next base: position 3,622 of record JAJIBD010014414.1, read on the forward strand.
TGGAGGCCCCCAGAATCATTAAGTGCAGCCCCAAAGATTGCCATGAGGGACGTGCTACCCTAGGCCATGGGATCCGAGAAACATGCTTGGACTTTAGTATTGAACCACCAGCCAGTCGGGGACGGGGTGGTCCCCAGGACTCCTGAGCACCACTCTGAAGCACCCCCTCCCTCCTGGAAAAAACAAACAATACTATAAGCAAGTTAAAACATGCCCGGCTGGAAAGACGCCCTGAGTGCCTGTGGAGGAGATAAAGCTCCTGACCCGACTGCCAAGACGGGCACCCCCCAACACACACACACACACACAAACACACACACACACACACACACACACACACACCAGCAGCTCACGCTCAACTGTGCGCATGGAAACTCCTGATGAGCTGAATGTGTGGATTCATTCTGGGGATGAGTTTCTAAAGGACAGCAAGAAGCCAGAAGGCGGGGGCCGGGGACGAGAAAGAGCAGAGGATCAAGAGCGGCTCTGGCTTAGCCCTCCCTGTCTCCACGTGGACATTAGCAAACAAAGGTGTGGCCGCCACGGATGGTACCTGGGTGGCCTGCCGGCTCCATGTGCCCCAAGCTATGAGTTCGAGACCCAGGACCGCACCCTGAGAGAGGGAAGATTTGGAAGCAGCTACTGAGATGCTCATGGAGCAAAACCACATTGCCTGGGAACACCATGGCCCTGTTGACCTGGGGAGCACCAAGGCCGTGTGTGACCCCAACAGTCACAACACTGAGAGGGCTCAGGGAAGAAGAGACATAGGGCGTACAGGAAAGCCCATCTCCCCTCTGGTCCTGTCCGCGTCCGCTGACCCAGCTCTCAGAGGAAGGCGACATGTGCCCTGGTCAGGGGAGAACCGAAGGGCCCATCAGTCGGGCTGACCGTCCCCCAGCTAGACCAGCATTTCCAGGTGCCCTTGAATGGCAGCAAACTGGGCTCCAGGTCATTGCTTGTTCTGTCTCTGTATGGTTTGTTGTGTTTGGGCTTCTGCTTGGGGGCCAAACCCAGCGGTGCTCAGGGCTTACTCCTGGCTCTGCACTCAGGGGCGGAACCGGTCGCGAGCTCACGGGACTACCTTCTCGAGTCCAGTTTGTCCACCCATGGCAGGTGTCCGGCAGGGAGGCCCACTCGGCGCCCTGGGCCCCACTGCCCCTTTCAATCAGCTGTTCCACTTCCTCCATGCCATCACCCTGTCCCTGCCACTGGCTTTCTGGAACTGAGAGGCAGTGACAGCCTCCGCGTCACACGAGCACCCAAGACCCTTGAGGGCAAACCTTCTCCCACTATGGGCTAGAAGGGCGCACCTCCCCTCCCCTCCCGAGACAGGGCGGCTCTGGGGAGCCCCAGATTATTCTGATCGCACACTCGTCGGCTTCTGCTCTTCGTTCTGGGACCACTGCAGGGTACGCTGAGGAGCCCTGGAGGGCTCTTCCGGGACAGGAATGAGGGTTTGAACACTCACTCCCGACAGGTGATAGTCGCTTCTCTGCATGGGGCGGGGCCAAGGGTGACTCACTGGGAGCCGGAGCTCTGAGGGGGACCCGAAACCCTCCAGAGGACTCCAGCGGAACAGTGGAAGCAGAGAAAGGGGCAATGGAGCATTTTCAGTGACTGTGGATTTATCAGCCAAAGGCACGACGGAGATTTGTTAGTATATTCGGCACAGACTCTGACCTGCCATTTGAAGGGAAGAGGGGACCGGGGTATTGGGGGTTTTATTACCTAGCTCTGGGGATTTTTATGAGCTAGGGACCCCAAACACAGTCCGACATCTCCTAGAAAGGAGCCTCGGCCTATTTTCCATTTTCTTCATTTAAAAATGGTGCCATGAACCTCTAGTGCCAATGGAATGACAAAACAGAAAAACAGAAGCTGGCTTTAAGGAAAGCGGAACCACGAGGACACAAAAGCGTTTCCCTGTGGTTTATTGGGAAGAGACACTGAAATGTCCTCACTATTACATGAGTCACAAATCGCCACATGTGCAGACAAGCCCCCACCTGAGGATGTAACTGAGCCAGAACTGCACCAGGGCCGGAGGGCAGCACAGCAGGGAGGGCAGCTGCCTAGCACGCGCCGACCTGGGTCCCACCCCAGCATCCCATTCCGGTCCCTGAGGACTGCCAGGAGTGATCCCCGAGTGCAGAGCCAGGAGTGACACCTGATCACTGCCGGGAGCACCCTTCTGCCCCCAAGAAAGAAGCAGAACAGACACAGAGGTTCCAAGACGCCTCTGCCAGCCAAATCAGCAAGCTGAATATCCTTGCCAAGAAGGACCCTTTCACACTTGGCATGTTTTAGCTCGATGAGCCCTTTGTCACCATTGCTCTGTCTATGCCCTGGGAACAGCGACAGGGAAGAAGGTGTTGACCCGGCGTGCACGGAGACCAGCTGACAGGGCGGGCTGTGCTGCCCTTTGGAGACGGGCCGGCTCTCAGCTCTGAGCCAGAAGTGTTTCAAGAGTCCAAAGTAGGGGCGGATTAAGGCGCACTGTGGGGATCCCCAGAGCCGGGCACCTTCCCAGCGTTGGAGCAGTACTGCCAAGATCACCCGAGGCTGGTCAGCCGCGGCAGCGTCCACATGGCCAGCACCAGAGAGAGAGAACAGAGCTGCCGACTGGGACTGCAACAGGAAAAGCCCAGCGAGCCCCAGTCCCAGATGACAGCACCCGTCCCGTCCAGGGAGCCAAGGAAAAGCCCAGCGAGCCCCAGTCCCAGAGGACAGCACCCGCCCCGTCCAGGGAGCCAAGGAAAAGCCCAGCGAGCCCCAGTCCCAGAGGACAGCACCCGCCCCGTCCAGGGAGCCAAGGAAAAGCTCCATCACTGAGTCGCTCCCCTGCCCAGAATCTCTAACGCTGGGACTGCAGAGCGGCTGGATCTCAATCCTGGGACCAACATGGCCCCGGAGCCCTGCCTGAGTCGGGATAGCTCTAAACCATCCCCCTCCCCAAATTTAGCTACAGATATGGTAGCCCCGGTTACGTCCCATTTGGCTTCGGCTCCATCTCCCAGAAACACGAGCAGAAGCGTCGGAGCAGGCCGGAGACTTGAACATCTCAGGTGCTGCTCGCTCTGAGCTCCTCTCTGTGTGTCTGGGCTTTTTAAGCCCAGCTTTTTGTTTGCTCGGCCCTCTGGCCTCACACTATTTTTAAAGCAGGAAAGAATTTCTCTCTAGGTGACCGCCAGCGCGGCAAGGAGCCCAGCTCGGGCCCCCTCTGGGGCACACACCGTGCTGCGTCCACTCTTGGGCCTCTCTGCTCGGGGTCAGCCCCTGAGGGCAGCACAAGGCCGATTCTCAGGCCGGCTTGGCCACCCACATTGGCCCACCACTGCTTCCCATCCTTTCTGCACCCCAGTTGTCTCTGGCCAGCGGCCAGGGGAGCAGCTGTTTAGGTTCACTCCCACTGGCTCAGCAGAAACACAGGGTCACCTGGGGCAAAGGTCAGAGGTGGCATCAGAAATGCTTCCCTGGGGGCTGGAGCGATAGCCCAGCGGGTCGGGCGTTTGCCTTGCACGCGGCCGGCCTGTGCCGCCCGGGTTCAATCCCCGGCATCCCATATGGTCCCCCGAGCACTGCCAGTAGTAATTCCTGAGTGCAGAGCCAGGAGTAACCCCAGCGCATTGCCGGGTGTGACCCCCCCCCAAAAAAAAAGAAAAATAAATAAATGCTTCCCTGGGGGCCGGAGTGATAGCCCAGCGGGTCGGGCGTTTGCCTTGCACTCGGCCGGCCTGTGCTGGCCCGGTTAGATCCCCCGGCATCCCATATGGTCGCCCAGCACTGCCAGGAGTAATTCTTAAGTGCAGAGCCAGGAGAAACCCCTGAGCATCGCTGGGTGTGACCTAAAAAAGAAAAAAGAAAAAGAAAAAAAAAAGAAATGCTTTCCTGGACTCTAGGCTGATGGGGGAAACAGCCCTGAACGAGAGTAACCCACGTGAGTGAGCACCACGAGGAACTGGCTTCAGGAACAGTGACAACGAACCTCCTCGCAAAATCAACCATCTCATAGTCTAGGGTAATGTTGATAGCAAGAAAGAAGCTGACCGGGCCCGAGAGATGGCGCCAGCACTGAGGTCATGCATGCTGCTGACCAGGGTTTGTGCCTCGGCGCCTCATGCAACTACAGCGCCGCGACCCCTGAGCACAGAGCAGGAAGGTCCTGAGCTGTTCTAGGTGTGGCCCCCCAAGCTACTCCCCAGTAGAAAGGAACTAAGAACATAACACACCGACTTCTGATTGCGCAGGATGGGCCATGCATTACTCCAGTCCTCAGCAAATAATCGCTGAGCTAAGACACTAGAGACACTCACACAGTGGAGTGAGTCACTCACACACTCACACACATTAGCCACAACTGCTGCTTTAAAGCTCTCATCTGTTTCCGACTTCTCCTCCCCCCTGCCCCCCAAACACAAAAGCTGGCCCAGAACAGCCTAAGAAACTGGAAAGAAAAAGGCAGAGCTGGGAGGCCGGAGGCCCGGTACATACAGGGCCCAGGCCTCGCACTCGGCTGGCCTGAGTTGGGTCCCAGACACCGTATACGGTCCTGCCAGGAGTGATCCTTGAGCACAGACCAGGAGCAAGTCCTGAGGGGCAGCCAGACAGAGTCCCTCAAAAAAAAAAAAAAAAAGAAGAAAAGAAAAAGGGTCTTTGGTGTGTGTGTGTGTGTGTGTGTGTGTGTGTGTGTGTGTGTGTGTGTGTGCAGGGGGGAGTTGGGTGCTCCATACCCCATTCTGCACTAGTCCCCAAGCCAGTTCCCAGGGGGCCACCGGTAAGTCTTGTGGCTCCAGAGGAGCCTTTAACTTCCAGGGCTGACGTTCAAGTCTTGTGTCTCCCCACACTGTGGACACCACATGGGCCGTGGACTTCACAGAGAGGACTCACCACTCGCCTGGAAGCCGCCGACCATCCATGATCTTGAGGTTGGCCAGAGAAAGGAGTGCCAGCGAGCACAGCTCCTTCTCCGAGCAGGCTGCTCAGAGCCCTGGGCCCCCGCGCTGCCCTGCCATCCCTCATCCCCGGCTCAGGCCTTCCGTGCCTGCCCTGCAGCTGTCCCCCTTCTGTCTGTCCCTTTTGTCCACAGATGTGTGGTTCACGATTCTCAACATCTATCTCCTTAAAGGGACGCGGGAAATGGCTGGCACACCCTCCACCACCCCGCCCCGCCAGTCCCCGCCCCGTTGGCTGTTCACTCATTGTTTCATGCTCCAGTGTTCCTGGTTTTTCATTCCCTCTCGTCTGAGATGGGAATCGTGGGGTCTGGGGATGTGTCTCAAGGGGACAGGCCTGCCTGGCTCGCGGGAAGCCACGAGTTCCATCCTCAGACACTGCAATGCCACAGGGAGGGGAGAGGTGTGGAATCCTGGTTTTTTCCCCAAAGAACTGGTGGCTGCTGAAAGAACCGTCCCTTTCCTAACTCGGGCCACTGAACCAGCTCACCTCCCACCTCCAACCTCACTAGCAAAGAAGGGAAACTATGGAGGGCGGTGGGGACATGGAGTTTTCCATAGCTTGATCCTTAAGCCACATTCTTCCATCGCCAGTCTCCAAGGTGGACCCCGCCAGCAGAGGGAGAGGAAAGAATGTCAACTGGCACACCTGGGGCAGGAAAATTCCAGGCGATTACATGGTTCCCAGGGTGGGTACCTTTCTGCCTTCCAAGCCTACTTTTTTTTTTCCCAGCTGGGTCCCTGCTTCCATTTCCAACAGTTCCTTTCTTTGCCAAAAAACAAGGCACGCAAGAAGGGAAGAAAAAAACATCATAAAACCCTCCTATGCCCACGCCCACAGGAAATATTTGGCTAATTCTCTAGCAACCCGAGGTGCAGAGAGGTCGCAGAATGAGTGAGTTCTCCAAAATCCTGCAGTAGGGTGGAAAGTGGGTCATAGGATTCTCACCTGGCAGGGCCAGGACGCGAGAGTCTGGGGGTGTACGGTCTCACCTCTGACTTCCTGCTACACCCCACCGAGACACCCCCACCCCCAACGGTATAGTGTGACTCAAAAGTCGCTCAGGGGCCGCAGACAGTAATAAACAAGAAGTGCCAGCACCTGCCGACTTCCCATAAGGCTGGAACCTGAACTCTGGGCTTCGTGCACACGCGCTCCACCCCACCCCCCAATTCGCCGGTGGGCTCCCCTTTCCACCGTCACCCAGGCACGGAAAAGGAAACACGCCCCACGCCGAGAAACAGGCTCGACACTCCCCAGGGCTGGGAGCGAGGGCGCACCTGGAGCAGGCGGAGGAAAATCCCGGTTCCCACCCGCCCTCCCGGGAGCGCCCAGCAGAGGCCCCGCGGCGCGCACACAGGCGGGGGCCCCGCGCCCCTCTCGGGCACCCCCCACGCGCGCCCCGGTGCCACCTGCGCGTCCTCGCGGGCGCTTCTGCTAAAAGTCCTTTTCCTCCGCTCGGCGCCAGCGGCTAAGGTGTGGGCCCCATCCTCTGCCAGCAAAAAACGCAAACTGCAACTTCCCTCTGCTGGAGGGACACACACACAGACACAGACACACACACACACACACACAGACACACACACACACACACACACACACGCACACGCACACGCACAGACGCTCCCGGGGACACGGGCCCTGCCCCAACCTGCGGTCTGGGTGCCCCCTGGGGGCCCCCTCCTGCTCCCCCTCCTGCTCCCCGCCCCGGCCCCCAGTCGAGGCCCGCAACCCTGGGGTCCTGCCTTCCAGCCCAGGTCTGCCCCTCCAGGGACACGTTCTCCGAAGGCGCAGGCAGGGCCAGTGGGGGCGGGTGAGCCCGACCCCTCCGCGCCCCACAGCTCACGGCCGCGCAGCATGTCCAGCCCTTGCATTAAGGCTGGCGTTGCCCCTACCCCCGACAGCCTCTCTCCGTCCCTCCCGGGCTCCAGGGGCTCTGGCGTCGCACCCCCTATCCCGAGGCTGAGCCCACCGCAGAGGAGAGCTTGTCCTCGGAGACCCCCCATCCCACCTGCAGCTGGGGCTCGGGGCCGCTCCCGCGCCATCGGGGGTCTCCTGGGAGCTGCCATGCCGACCCTCCGCCAGTGCCAGAGTCCCACGACGCGGCGCGGCGCCGGCCGGCGCCCTAACTTGCTTCCACCCCGCGGGGCTCGGGGAGCGGGGTGGGGCCGAAGGGCTGCGCTCCCGCCCAGGCGCCCGATTGACGCGCCCGATCGCCAATGGGAGCCGCGGCAAGGCGGGTCGGGTCCTGCAGACGTAGGCGTGGCCTGAAGGGTGGGCGGGGCCAGCCGGGCGACGGAATCCCGGCGTGGGCTGCGCCCAGGGCGTGGGGTGTTTCCCGGGGATGCCGGAAGCCGCTCCGCCCCGGGACCCCCCGGCATCCTCGGGGATCTCCCTGCCACGGTCCTTGGGAGACGCAAGCCTGGAATCCTGGAGGGTGACGGGGTGGGGAGAGGAATGGAGCCGGGTTCCAGGGAGGTTCCCTCCCCCGACGCGCCAGGGCTGCAGCTGGCACTGACCACCTTGCCCGTTCCGGGGTCTTGATTCCCTCCCGGGGCCAGCGGCACGCGCTGGTGCCGGCTCCCAGCTCACAGTTTCCTTCGGGAGCGAGAGCTTGGCGCGTCATGGACAAAATGAGCATGCTGATAAAATGGTTTAGCAAAAGGGGGGAAAAGTGGGAGTGGAAATATGCAACTACAGACAGACGCTCGCCCGCTCGCCCGAGGTTCCCGGCTTCCTCATCAGCTGGGACAACACTTTTTATTTTCTCTTTTCAGAAGAAAAAAGGAACAAAACGAAAATTCTGGTGAACAGTTCCTCTTTCTCCAATATACACAATTCCAGACGCTTGTGGGCTTGTGTGGGAAGAGCTCGGTACCTTCTGAACAGAAACTCCATTAAGTCAAGACACATGTAGAATGTTTGGAGGCTCCAGTAAACACAGGGCAACGTGGGCAGCGAATGAGATCACCCCACCCCACCCCTTTGCAGAGTCTCAGAGCAGAGGAGGGGTCGCGGACCCTGCAGGGCAATAGCGGTGGATTCGATGCCAGGAGTTTGCTTAGAACAGGCTTGAGTCGCTCTGGAAGACCTTAACCCTTATTCTTCCATTCACTGCTCCTTATGGCCCCTGGGTGCGGGTGTTGTTTTCACTTCCGGTGAGTCTGGGTTATACTAGTGAGGGTTTAAACCTGCCTCTCATTTCTCCCGTCCTGCACCGTTTTTTTTGCCACTCCATGACTCAGAGAACATAAAAAGAAAAATGTTCCCCAACTCTGATGCATGTTTGGAAAGATTCTTTTATCCAAACCAGATTTTGGACAGGTCGTTTTTTTCCCCCAGCTGTAAACCATGGCTTGTGCGTCCAGAGATTATTTACTTACAAAATAAATGACTTTCAATCGCTGTGCCTCATAAAACCCAAACAAGATTACGAGCCACGACGCGTACACATGGTCTCTTCTAGAAGCTGAAAACGCGGGGAATAATTTCTTGGGGTATAATAAAATTTGCTCAAGGCCTTTAACCGCAAACCAGTGAGTCAGCAACGTTCTCCCGCGCGGTCATGTTTATGACCACAGCCGTTTTCCACTCTGCCTCGCCTCCCTTGAACTCTTGTGAGGGATTTCGGGGCTTCATGTGGTTTGCTGAAATGGTCGCTGTGACTCTTAGAGGCCTCTGAGGGAGAGATTTCTCGGTATGGGACACAGAGCTAGACTGTTATCTACTATCCACATGGTTTTGCTCACATGATGGGACTTCTTTGTGCCTCAGTTTTCTCTCTGTAAAATGGGACACCTACAACTATCTTCGTTGTGAGGGTGTTCCATGTTAAATGGTTAAACATGCACAAAACTCTTAGAGTGATGCTTACTCATAATAGACACTAAAAGATGAGTCCAGTAAGGGGCATGAATCTCTCTCTCTCTCTCTCTCTCTCTCTCTCTCTCTCTCTCTCTCTCTCTCTCTCTCTCTCTGTCTGACACGCACACACACACAGTGATCCAGAACAGAACCTAGCATTTCCTTAACTTCCCTTTTAAGCAAATGTAATGGCTTTCCCTCTTCCCAAATTCCCTTTGACTTTCTGCTCACAGCCCAGGGAGGTGCAGATTCTCCCCTGGGTGTTTGCACTCCTGGCGTCTCTTATCGTGGGTCTGACTCAGTTTACTCACACCTGCATTGCCCCAGAAGTAATTCTGCACCACCCATCTGAATTAGCACCCTAGCTCGGTCTTCCCGCCAGCTATATCCGGCAGCCAACTTCCCAAGATCTTGCCTCCTTCCACACTTGACTGCCAGCTCTGAAGCCAGGGAGCACTTGTTATCTGCAGGGGAGTCTGATGGACATGCTTGAGTAGGGGCTGAATCCAGGGACGACATTTGGCTGTCGAAGGCTCCCCAGCCACTGTCCTCCTCATCCCCAGGCTCACTGAGTTGGCCCTCGTTCTCTTCCTACCCCTGGGCTGAGTCCACCCATGACCCTCTCCAAGAATCCACCTGCCAACCCAGGACACTTCCTGTCTGCCTATCTTTGAAGACTGTGGGGTAGCGGGAGCCTTCCCATCAAGCATACACATGAAAAGATCATCTTGTTGTATGTCTGACAACTAAAAAACACAGAACTACAATCTCAGGCGAGAGCAAACATAATACACCAGGTAGGGTGTTTGCCTTGCACACGGCCAACCCAGGTTCAGTCCCAGGAATCCTATATGGTCCTCTGAGCATTACCAGGAGGAATTACTGTGCACAGAGCTAGGAGTAACCCCTGAGCATGTTGTGTGTGGCCCTTAAATGAAAAAAATAAACAAAAACTCTTACAATCTCTAAAACTCATAATACTTTAGTGAGCTTGGAGCTCCCATCACTCAACAAAACCATTTTTTTTCTTCCCTATTTAGCTAAAGAAGAATAAATGGATCACAGCCGTGGTGTTCTGGTCTACCCCACTCAGTCCCTTTTTTTTTTTTTATTTTTTATTTTTTTTTTTTTTTTGCTTTTTGGGTCACACCCGGCAATGCTCAGGGGTTTCTCCTGGCTCTGCACTCAGGAATCACTCCTGGTGGTGCCTCGGGATCCAACCGTCAGCCCCGTTTTTAGAAGCAGACAGAAGCAGGGAAGACCCTGGGGTTGCCCAGTTCCTCTCCTGCCCAGCTCCGTGGCGTGTGCAATGTGCTGGCTTGCTGAGGGTTGGCACTGATGAGGGATCAGCAGGAGAGAGTGACTCATGGAATGTTCTAGTTCTGTCTCCCTTCTGTCAGTTGTCTTCAGTGAGAGCGAGAAATCACTTCTCCTTCTGGGGCCTTGATTCCCTTTATTTTAAAAAGGAAATAGAATGCATAGGATGATTTCTCACATCTTTCTTCTCATCAGTCAGTTAGTTTATAAACGTGTGGTGAAACCATTGGCTGACACCAAAAGACTCATACCTTGAGACTAATATCCAAGGTCAGGAAAAACAGGGACCAGGAGGACTTGTCAATGGTTGGAATCTACCACATGTGTGTGGGGAGGAGGGTAGGTAGGACAGAGAAGGGACCAACTGGACAATAATAGAAACGGTGCCGCTAGACTAGAACTGAGTGTTGAAAGCAGGTACAGGGGTCTACAGGATAAGCCTTCAGCATCTGTATTGGAAACAACAGTGCAGAGAGAGAGAGAGAGAGAGAGAGACAGAGAGAGAGACAGAGACAGAGACAGAGAGACAGAGAAACAGAGAGACAGAGAGAGACAGAGACAGAGAGAGACAGAGAGACAGAGAGAGATAGAGAGACAGAGAGAGACAGAGAGAGACACAGAGACACAGAGAGACAGAGAGACAGAGAGAGACAGAGACAGAGAGACAGAGAGACAGAGAGAGATAGACAGAGAGACAGAGAGAGAGACGAGACAGAGAGGTGCATGCCCTAGAGGAAGGTTGTGGGGGAGGGAATGAGCCCCTTGATGTGGAATATGTACACTGGTGGAGGGTTGGGTGTTGGAACACTGTACTAGTGAAACCCAACCACGGACAGTTTTGTAATGGTCCATTGCATGGTGATTCAATAAAAAAAAAAGAAAGACTCATATTGTGTCATTTGGGGGAAAAAAGACTTCCTTACTTGACAACTGTATTGCTGCTGTGTGGATCCTTTGTTATTAGAAGTAAAGGTGTTAAAGACATTGAGAGGCCTCTGGAGGAGCCAAACAAGAGGTGGAGAAAGGGCCCTGACACCTGGAGATCTTAGGGATTCAGCCGCCCCTGAAACAGTGATGCCCGTATCTCCTTTTGCCTGTACCATATTTTATCTTCAGCCTACTAAAAGGTAAGCCCGGCTTTAAAAGACCAATTACCACTTGCAACAGAAGCAATACTTTCACCGTATCACTGTCTTCCTGTTCATCTTCGATTGGCTCGAGCGGGCACCAGTAACATCTCCATATGTCCTGTCTCATGCAAGTAGAGCCCAAGGGCACCTGCCTGCTCCAGGGACATAAAGAGCCTCAAGCCATTCCATCAGGTCATGGGAACGAGGTCTATAATTGTTACTGGTATCTGGCATATTAAATACGACACGGGTAGCTTGCCAAGCTCTGCCAAGCGGGTAGCATACTCTTGTAGTCATCACTACAAGAGTATGCTACCCTAGAGCATATATTTACATAATGTATTTACATAATGACTTATGTAGCCACCTTTTGAAGAAAAAGTATTGGTTGCATGCTTTCTGATTTGCGCATACCCTGTCCACCAAGAAGGAACTGCTAAACAATATATATTTGTTTTTTGGGCCCCACAGCATGTGGTACTCAGGGCCTTCTCCTGACAGGGCTCAGAGGACCATGTGGAATGCCGGGGACCAAACGGTGATTGATCTGGGTTGGACACGTTCGCTCAAGCAAGCCTTTGTGCAGGCTTCACCTGTATCGTGTTCTGAAGTGTCCTCCCCACGCTGAGCGGGGGAGAGGGGTCGGGCCAGGCTCTGGGGATTCTGACTGGAGACGGGGTAGCTTCCGTGCCACGCTGGCAGCACACACTCCTGCCTTCTGGGGAGCATGCCTGCACCTCTTCCAGAGTCTCTGTATCGTGTGCATCTCTCTTGCTGGCCCCGGAGTTCCAACGCTCGGGTTCGGGTATGGTGCGCCAGAGGCCCCAGAGCTGCCGGGGGGTGGGCACGGAAGGACAGTCCATAAGGCCGGATGCCACACGGGGAAATTGCCGGAGCTCCTATCCTTCCGCTTCACCTTTGGTGATGGACTTTGTGTCTTGTTTCTGCTTCACTGGCTCTGCACACGGGCGAGTCATTTGGTTATCTAAGGGCTGTATAACGTTATCTGTCACCTTTATCTCCATAAAAGTGGCTTTGAGGGGGGGGGGGCCACTCCCTGGCAGTTCTCAGGGGCTAACAGCTGGCTCTGTCCTGGGGGTTCCTGCTGCTGGGCTGGGGGGGGGGGGGGTGAGGGGGTCGTGGCTGTGCTGGGACCATCCAACCCGGGCCCCATGTACGCAAAGCCTCACCCACCGAGCTCACTCGGCTCACAGAGCCAGGAACTGCGCGAACGTTCCACACCGTAAAAATGGGCTTTCAGGGCCGAGCAATAGCCCAGCGGGTAGGGCGTTTTGCCTTGCATGCGCCGGCCCATGACGGCATGGGTTCGATCCCCGGCATCCCATATGGTCCCCCGAACACCGCCAGGAGTGATTCCTGAGTGCAGAGCCAGGAGTAACTCCTGAGCATCGCTGGGTGTGACCCCAAAAAGCAAAAAAAAAAAAAGGGCTTTCAGAGACCCGCCCGCCTTTGGACAAATGTCTGAAGCCTCCAGTGACCTTTCTGCCCTCCCTGACCCCAACCCCTGGACATTCCCCTCACTCCAAAGGCTCTGAGTTAGGTCCCCCCCTGGCCTGACTCTCCTGTGGCTCCGAGGAGAAGTGAATTCTAGCACGAGCCTTGTGCAGAAAGGAGGAAGGGGGAAGTCATTTAATCCAGATCTTTCCCCTCCCAGGCTATGACCAAAAGGAGTTTTTGGTGTGAATTTTCAGACAGTCAAGAATGATTGATGTGGACTGCTTCTACTCAGGATTACACATACACACTCACACACATTTACATGCTCTACACACATGCCCTGTGTACACACACGTGTACACACACTCTTCATACTCTAACACACACTCAGACACCCACACTCACACTCACTCATGCACACACATACACATTCAAACACAGTTATGCTCACACACATGTACACAAGTACACACATGTACACACCGCATACACTTGTGCACTTTAACTCTCACATACTCACACACTCACACACACTTCTTTCCTTCCCTCCCTCCTTTGTTTTTTTTCTTTCCTTCTTTCTTTTTTTTTTCCTTTAGGGAACCCGCAAAGCAAACAAGTGCCCCAGTTCTTTGAGCCTCTCCCTGGCCCCTATTTTTTAATTTTTTTAAACTGCTGCATCATCAACATACAATTTAAACATTAGTTTTGCAGCACAGTTTGCGCATGTTTATGCCAATGCACAGAACATAGCAGCGGTTCAGAATTGGCATATGCTGACCTAATACCCATCACCCTAGAAGCAGCCTAATACCCATCACCCTAGAAGGTTACAAAAGACTTTTAAAAAAATGAGAACTTTTTAACATCTGTTGAATTAAAAATCTGGTCAGACGGGGAGCATAAAGTCACAGGCCAGGGAGATGACTCAGTGGTTGGAGAATATTCCTTGCTCGCGGGGGCCCAGGTTTGGTTCTGAGCATCACTGGGAGTGACCCCATCACTGAGGCAGGGGTAGTCCCTGAGCATCACTAAGTGTGCCCCAAAATATAAGGGGAAGAGGAGGAAGAGAAGGAAGGGAAGAGGGAGGAAGAGCTCAGTTTCTTTTTGTTTTCTTTTTTGGGTCACACCCAGCAATACTCAGGGGTTACTCCTGGCTCTGCATTCAGGAATTACTCCTGGTGGTGCCTGGGGGACCATATGGGATGATCGGGGATCAAACCTGGATTTGCCACATATAAGGCAAATGCCCTACCCGCTGTAAGCTCGCCTCCAGCCCAGGGCTCAGTTTCTAACTTAACTTTTCTTTAAAAACATCTTCAGGGGCTAAAGCGATTGTATAAAGCACCTGCCTTGCCCAAAGCTGAGCCTAGTTTGATCCTCAACACCGTATGCTGTCCCCTGAGCACTGCCCGAAGTGATCTCTGAGTCCAGGGCCCGGAGGAAACCCTCAGCACCTCTGGATAAGGCCTCAACCATACCACACCCTGCAGTGACCCCCCACATTTTAGGCGTGAAAATGTAGGTCGGGGGTAATAGCTTGAGGATATAGCACTTGCCCCTGCATGTGTGAGATTCTGGATTTGATCCCTGGACTGCCAAAATCATCAAAAACACAAATGGGAAAAAATTCTGCTATTCTGCTGTTGTTTTGAAGCCACACTTGCAGCTGCACCTCTCGACGGGCAAGTGCTTTATTCCTGCGCCATCCCTCTGGACCGTAACAATGTCCTGACACTCAGAGGGTGGACAGGTTCCCTTCCGCAAGCCTGAGGGTTTCCCTCGGTTTCCTCCGCGGCCTTGCTCTCATTAGCAAACATGTTGCTGCAATTTAATCTCTCAACCCGCGGGGAAGGGAGGTGCAGAGGGCTGAGATTTGTGGGCTTTGGAGCGGTGAACACACTTTTATGACTCCTCGGTTCCTGGCTGGCTATATATTCTGCTGACATATTTCTTGTTCCTGGCCAACGGCCTTGATGTCCTTCCAAGCTGTTGCAGTAATTTATGGATGAAAAACTCTTCCTCTGCGGGACATTGTTTGCTGGGCTGTGCACAAGTGCTCTGTTTTGTTTATTATGCCAGAGGAGCAGAGCCTGGCGTGCTGACCTCCGGGGAAGGAGGGCGGCTGGACTAAGCGGGCCCCACTCAGGGAGGCCCCCACTCGAGGATTATGTTGTACATCTCAGCCTCTTCCCCCCAAGCCTCTGCTGGTCTCAGGGTACAGACGCAGGAATGCCCCCGGGGGGCTCTCAGTACGCTTCCCACCGGTCATCATCAACGTTTCCCAAACTCCACGTTCAGTGAGCGAGCAGACACCTGCTTCCTTCGTTGTGTCTGCTTATGAGGGAGATCAATCTGCATGTGTCCAATGTAACAGAGCACCCAACGGGCCACAGAGCACCCAAGGGGCCACAGGGCACCCAACGG
>JAJIBD010014415.1:0-28849 GCA_021461705.1 Cryptotis parvus
AGAACTGAATATCCTGAAACACACTCTCAAATATATGATCACTTAATCTTTGATAAAGGAGCAAAAATATTAAGTGGAGCAAAGAAAGCCTCTTCAACAAATGGTTCTGGGAAAACTGGGCAGCTAGATGTAAAGAAATGAACTTAGACTTCCTTCTAATGCCATGCACAAAAGTCAAATCAAAATGCATCAATGATCTCAACATCAGATATGAATATACAAGGTACATCGAAGAAAACATAGGAAAACGGCTCTACGACATAGAAACTAAAGGCATCTACAAAGACGAAACACCACTGACAAAGAAAATGGAAGCAAAGATAAACAAATGGGTTTACATAAAACTGAAAAGCTTCTGCACCTCAAAAGAAATGGTGACCAAGATACAGAGACAGCCCACACACTGGGAAAGAATATTCACCCAACGCCCATCTGATAAGGGGTTAATCACTTGATCACTTGACATCCCATTATTCATCGATTTGCTCGAGCGGGCGCCAGTAACATTTCCATTGGACCCTATCACGTGCCAGTGTAGCCCAATGGCATCTGGTTTGCTTCAGGAATGCGAAGAGCCTCAAACCATTCGTTCAGGGTCTTGACAAAGAAGTCTGACCAACTTGTAGGTGGGCGGCCACGTGATCTTTTGACATCCTGTGGGATCCAGTTGGTAAAAGCTCTAGTCCAGCGGTTGTCTCCAAATCGCATTACATGTCCAGCCCAACTGATTTTCGATGCCTTGGCAAAGCGAGACAGTGTCCCTGACTCTGGAACAGCGACCCGGAGGTTGCAACTCCGGATTCCTTCTCTCACTTGAGTGAGGCGTGATATTCCAAGCATAGCTCTTTCGATGCCCTCTCTGGGAGACCCGAATAGCATTCTCATCCTGCTTTCGTAGGGCCCAGGTCTCTGAGGTGTATGTTAATGCAGGGAGAACGGTGGAGTTTAAGAGATGTGCCCAGAGCTGGAGGTTCATTCCTTTTAGCTATTTCTTTGATGTCTTTGAAGGCACTCCATGCCGCTCTCTTCCTCCTGCGCAGCTCAGGTTTTAGGTCGTTCATCATGTTGACTTCTCGACCTAGGTACACATAACTCCTCCCATTCCTCCACCTTCATGTCAGCGGGCATAGTTGTAAGCTCCCAGCCACCACAGCCAGCAACCAGAAGAGAGACAACCCAGACCCACAGCTGCGCTGGCAAGCAGCCTCAGAGCAGCAGCGCAACAGTCTTAGACAATAATGGAAGTTGGAACCATGTCCTTCCCAGGATCTTTCACATTTATACACTGTAATGATCATTCTCCCACATGGCAGAACCTGGCAAGGTACCTGTGTCGTATTTGATATGCCAAAACCCAGTAACAGTTATACACCTTATTCCCATTGCCTGAAGGATTGGTTTGAGGCTCTACATGTTCTTGGGGGCATGCAGATACCCATGGGCTACCATAGCACGTGACAGGACATATGGAGATGTTACTGGTGCCCTCTCAAGCAAATCGATGACCAATGGGAAGACAAGTGACAAATGATACAAGTGATACTGACTGCATATTCCATGGGACCTCTGCCATTCCATTCAAAAGAATATGCCCCAGAGGGAGAGGATTGAGAGAAACACAGATTCATTGGTCTAGTGTCCTACAAGCCTTTTCTAGTCTGAGAAATCCCACTAGGTAAGAGTGATTCTTTGTTGATATATACATTTCCCCATACAATATAGGCCCTGATTGGAAGACTATTTCATATGGTGTTCCACTGGAGAATGGGAGGAAAAGCTACATGCATTTGACAAAGTGGTAATGAGTCCTTGAGTTATTCTTTATATCTCTCCTTCACTCATACCTTAGATGCAATCTGCCAGCTCTCCCTCCCAAGCAAGCACCGCCATCTTTTTGCTTCTTGCCATCTCTACCACCATCCAAGTTCCCAGTGTCTCATGCCGACACAACAAAAACGTCCTAACTGGTCTCCCCTCTCCCCTCTTTCCGCCTTGCAACCCACCTTCTCCATAGCCTCCAGAGAGAGCATGTAAAGGGATTCAGTTCATAATCTTCTCCTGCCCAGATCCTCCTAGCCTCAATACTGCCTGTAACATGTCCCCAGTAAAGGTGTTTCCCTCAGTCTTATCCTGGGTTTCTTGGTTCACACAGTCAGTCCAGGTATGCACTTTCATTTGCTATCACTGAGTTGATTCCACTATAGCTATAAAAGGCAAATGGTCAGATGTCCCCTTTATCATTGTTTCCATTTAAAAACACATTTTTTTCCTTTTTTCTAATTTTTGTTTTTTGTTTTGGAGACATGCCCAGCAGTGATCAGAAGATATACCTGACTCTGTTCTCAGGAACTACTCTGACAGTACTTAGGAAGACCATATGGGATGCTGGGGATTGAACTCAGATTGGTTGTGCACAAGGCAATACTCTACCCACTGTACAATTGCTCACGGAACTCCAAATTTAGGACTTTCTTTTACAAAACTCACAGTTCTTTTTTAAAGAAGTGCTTTTACAATAGAGTGGAGGGAGACAAGGATGTTAAAATACACCAATGTAAATATTATTGGGTTCGTCCAGATAGCCAAGTCAGCAGTGACCTTAGGAAAGTCACTTTTGTAAGCTACAACTTCCTAGTTCATACAATGAAGGTATTATCTCTTAAAGTTCTTCCTGCTTTTCTCATTCTTCAATATTTTGAGTTTTAGAAGTTTGATTTTTTTTCCCCCTTTAAGGTATAGAAATACTTTCTTGAAAACCTCCCCAGTAGCCACACATTCAGAGCTGTGGGTTAATTTGTTCATACTCCAATCTGGATTTACATTTATGTCTTTGACAAAGTAAGAATTGGCCTGTTAGATTTTTGCAGTACAGTGAGGCCGGTATATTGACATGGTTCACACAGCACTCAGAGACCAGGGAATTACTTACGAGTCTAACAACATTGTGATAAGTTATTCATTCACTGGTATTTGGTTTGACATTTATTTTTCTTTTTTCACTCCTATTGATTTAAATATCATTAGCCCCCAAAATGAACAAAAAGGTAATTGCATGGACTATTTGGCTCTGCACAGCTATTACTTTGCAATTTATCTTTTTCTCTGCAAAACTTCATTTAGGATCAGGCCAGGAGGGCCGAGTTTGAATCTTAGACAGATCTTTCAAATAAGTGTAGAGTCTGCTTAAAATGTAATGGAAATGAGTCACAAGCTAGCATATACATTTGCCATATGGAAAATAACTGACTGGGAACTGTCTATTCCAGAGACTGTGTGACAGAAGAATTATTAATGAAATTACTGAATAGTATTACATTAAACAGAAGAGTATAAATCAACTCCCATATTGTATAATATTCAATAAAATGGGTCCAAATGATTTTGCTATCAAAATGCGTAAATTTAAAAAAGTAAGTAAACTAATGTGTTCTAAGAGCCTATAAAAGGAGAACTTTTGAGCAGCTGGACTGTTTCTTTTTTTGGGTGGTGGGGGGGTGGGGCCACACCTGGTGGTCCTTGGGAGTTACTCCTGCACTCTGGTGTTACTCCTGGCAGTTTACAGAGAACCATATGGGATACTGGGGATCAAACCCATGTTGGCCACATGCTAGGCAAATGCCCTACCTGCTGTACTCTCTCAGACTCCAGGACTGTATCTAAATAGAATTTTTTTCTCACTCTTTGTTTGCTGGCACTGCCAGGAATGATCCCCTGAACACACAGTTAGGAATAACCCTAGGCACTGCCAAATATGACCCCCCCACTTCTCTCTCTGATGTTCACTTGCAAAGCCAGCTGCTTTTGCCAGGGAAGAATTCCTGCTGTGATGCTCAGTAGTTCTCTGGGGCAGTAGATACCCAAAGTGAACTGTGACTCAGCAGTCCCTGCTCTCCCTCTACATGCTAGTTGATGTTGTTGTTAGAGAATATTATGGGGATGGGGTAGCAGAGTTTGAGTGTGTTAGCCATCCCCAGTGGTGCTCAGGAGCTTATTCATGGCAGTATTTGGGGGGACCATATGCCAAGGATTCAACTGCCCGTGCAAGACCTTAATATCTCTTGGCTCCTTAACCTTTTGTTGACCCCTGACCAATAGCGTCAATGACCAATGGCCAACTTCTTTCCCTAAACCAGTCTCCATATTGACATCCTTACCATGAGACTCCCTTTTATCTGGATTCAAGGTTTATCAATGTTCTTTTTTGATTCTTTGATTCACTATAGAACCTTCCCACACAGCGTTTTTTTAAATGTTCTGAGCACCCCCACTGTATGACAATAGCTCATCTTTCATAAGCAAAGAACAACTCAAGGTATCTACTTACTTGTTGGATGAGTCACTTATTTTTTGTCATTGTTGGTATC
This sequence comes from Cryptotis parvus, assembly GCA_021461705.1. NCBI lineage: Eukaryota > Metazoa > Chordata > Mammalia > Eulipotyphla > Soricidae > Cryptotis > Cryptotis parvus. The sequence continues at coordinate 4,365 of JAJIBD010014415.1, forward strand.
AGAATGGTGCTAAGAGAGTCATGTGGTGCCAGGAATTGAACCCAGGGTTCCTATATGCAAAGTATGCTCTTCATCCCATTAAGCCATCTTTCCCAGTCCATTGGATAGTCACTTCTTACTATTTTTGACATATTATAAAATACCAACCTAGAGAAAATATTCAAGTTTCAAATACTAAACCCACAACAAATTATTTATTCATACCTACTTCTCAGACCTGCTTATGAAGATGGCACTGGTAGAGCAAAGGATCTATCTTTCTTCTTTCTCCAATAATAGATGAAAACCATAATATTTGCTTAAGTCCCAGGAATTGTCAATCTGACTATCTGATTTGCTTTGAGAAGCCTAAATATCAGAATGCAAAAGAAATATATTTTTGAAGAACTATTAAGAGGAGGAGGTGATACAGCTCTTTGGGAGGCTAATGAGAGGAGGAGGTGAGATCTGAGTGGGAAACAGAGAACCCATATCCAGGCCTGGAGGGCACATATTTTGCTCATAGTTTCTAAGACCCTTGATAAACATCCATGTTTTTGTTTTTCAATAATAAAAATAATTTATCTTTACTCAGAGTCCACAAATAATCAGAAACAAAAACTGAGAATGGAAAATGCATGCTAACAAGGTGAAACTGATGAAGCCTTCCCTCAGCCTCTCCCCACCCCACTAATAGCTATAAAACTGGAAGCAGGCACAACACAGAACACACGGAGTGCATGGGGCATCATTTTGTGACTAACTCATGCTCTGAGTTAGTCTTTAGAACCCTATGGATCCCATAGGGTCCATCCCAATGAGTCATTCCATTCCACATAAGATAATCACAGTAAGATTTTATGCTTTGGTTTTAGAAACACAGACTTCAGTGCTCTATAAATTTGGTGATACTGAATCTCTGGCCCCCTAAAAATGCCTTTAAATGAGATAGTATTGCCTCATTCATAAACAAACCTGCAGGATTAAGTGACCTGCGTTGTGGAAAAGTCCATCTGCTCAAACACATTCCCTACAGGAGGCCAGTTCAAGAGAATCTTGAGGGTTCCCCTGGGTGGTTAGATGAGCTACCGTGGCGCCCCAAAGGCACATGCACAGTTTTATTGAGGCGGGCCTAGATGGCAGGAAGCCTGAGCTGGAACCTGAGGCCTGCGCAGCCCTGTGGTGTTCTTTTGGGCTCATTCATGGTTAAGTGAGTGACGTACCAAGAGACTGAGGGGAGGTGGAGCCCCACCCACCATCACATCATCCTTCTTTACTTAATAAGTATCTTCCTCTTCTCTTAGAACCAAGTGCCAAGTCTAGCATCACCTTCCAGTTCTTCCCCTCCATTGCAGTCCACACAGTTTATTATTTGGATGATGGTTTGGCCCTTGCCAGATTTATTTATCTTGTCAGTTCTAAACCCCTCATGCTCTGGTGAATGGGTTCCTGGAAGGCACAAGATGTCTGAGAGGAGAGCAGGGAGCAGAGGGCAAGGAACACAGCAGTCTCCCAATAAACAGGACCATTGCATTCACTGAGCACTATTTTTGATGGCTGTCATGGGTCAGTTACTGATATCCCTCTGCTCCTGGAGCTAATAGCAGGGAAAGCATGACAGAGAGTAAAAGGCAACAAAGAATGTGTAGTGTAGGAAAAGTGTCAATACTAACTAGAAATCAAATGATGCCACATGAAATGTGGGTAGTAGGGTGGGCTGGGGAAAGGACATTGCCAATCTTGGATGGCAAGACCCAGGAGAAGATTTGAAGGAAGGACCGAAGAAGTCAGAGAGTGAGTCTGTCCGACATCTGGGGGCAGCATTTTTAGGCATAGGTAACAGCAGGCAGGACTCTATTAAGAATGGGGTTCAAGAACCCAGAGGTATAGCAGGCAGGACCCTACTAAGAATGGTGTTCAAGGGCCAGAGCGATAGTCCAGTGGGTAGGGCGTTTGCCTTGCATGCCGAGGATCAAACCTGGGTTTGATCCTCGGCATCCCATATGGTCCCCCAAGCAGTGCCAGGAGTAATTCCTAAGCACAGAGCCAGGAGGAACCCCTGAGCATTGCTGAGTTTGACCCAAAAAGGAAAAAAAAAGAATGTAGTTCAAGAGTCCAGAGATAACAGCAGGCAGGACCCTATTAAGAATGGGATTCAAGAACCCCAAGGTCTTTCACAGCCTCCCAGGGGCTCAGCATCTCATTCCACTCTCTTTGTTTTATTTCTTCCGGCTCTTCTGGAACTGTTGAGCTGCATTTTGAAAGTCACTTTTAAGCCAAGTTTCAGTCACTTCCCCTCAGATACGTTATTATATATTCACAAATGTTGGCATTAGTAGATATTGTTAAAAACCCAAGAGTCAGTTGTAAGATCATGAGCCATATTTTTGTAAGGTACTATCAACATTTAGAGGATTGACATGAGGGTCTTAAACTTTTTAGTACCCAAGTTGCTTAGGTTTTGTTGTTGCACTCTTGGCCATATTGGCAGGTGATCCACTGTCTTGGATGATCAGCCCCAGGCAGTCCAGTTCAACACAGCAGAAACAACACTAATTCTAACAGATGGGATAACAGTGCCACTTGGGGCAAGTTATCAATGAGGCTGTTAGCAAGTAGTTTCATTATTAATTCCTGCCAGAAATTATAGTCAGGATACCTCATTAGACACAAGATAAATTGATGACGGGAATGTTGCCAATAGTGAGGTTGGGTTTCCAACTAGTCTAGAATGGCCTTGAGAGGCCCCAACTGATTGGCTAGGCATTGCCCAGTCAATTAGAATATTCAAAAAACCGCTATAAGGAATTTAGCTAACCTGTTCTTCGGTAGTAACTTCTAGCCAGTGGTTTTGGACACCAAAGTCAAAAGGAAGCTGCAAAGTGCTGTAGTGTATGACCTCTTCCTTTCTCTAAAAGGTCACACTACCCAGTCACTTCCTTTCTTTTCTAAAGACTTGAGAAATTGCCAAATGTTATTATGGGGCGATGGGAAGGCATTAAGACCTTTGTTCTTTGACAGGCCCAAAGCGTGCTGAACCACCGTGGAGAGACTTGCTGCCTCCTTCCCCCAACTGCTGCCATCCCATCACCCCTGCTACTCCCTATCTCAGGTCTGTGATCCCCCTGCGCCGGAGGACCCCAAAGACGATCATGATCACGATCACGATCTTCCCGTTGATCATCTATTTGCTAGAGCGGCACCAGTAATATCTCCATATGTCCTCTCTCATGCCAGTAGAGCCAGGGGCATCGGCTTGCTACAGGAACATAAAGAGCCTCAAAACATTATATTAGGTCATGGGAATGACCTAATATAATTGTTACTGGAATTTGGCATATCAAATACAACACAAGAAGCTTGCCAGGCTTGCCGAGCGGGAGGTAAACTCTTTTAAACACCTCTGAATAAAGCATTTATTGATGAGCCGAGCAGCTGCTAGCGGCCGCGAGCCGGGCTGTGATGGGCTGGTCTGCTGGGTGGAGTTCTGATGAGAGGGAAGTCCAAATGTGGAAAATGGTGGTGCCCGTGGAGTGAGGGGGGTGGTCTGGCTTGTTGTGAGGCTCTGCCGAGGTGGTGGGCCAGGGCTAGAACCCGGCATGCCTCCCGACTGCCTCATGAACGGCTGTGCACAGGGAGAGCAAGGAACAGCTCTGCCCCATGTCTGAGAGTCTCTGGACCAGCATACCTGGGCCGGATTGAGGAAAAAGCTGCTGCAGGGTGGGTGTCGATGATCCGGGCCGGATCATCGACACCCCAAAGACACCAGCCCAAAAATCAAAACTGCCTGGATGCGATACTGTCCATGCAAACTACTTTGTGTAAAGGGCTTCAGGGTTTTGGTGAACATAGGACCCAACATCTCTCTCTTTCCACAAAACTCTGGAAACAGCCTAAGCAACCCCTAACTTTACTATCTAGCCACATAAGTTCACACAGTTTGCAAACAACAAAAGCTCGTAATGGTAAAAACAACGCAGAACTCCACCAAGCTCAGTGAATGAAGCTGCTAGCTCAGTTGAGCCAAACTATAATGATGAGCTATATAACCTCTCTGATAAGGAATTTAGGAAAGAACTGTTAAGGATGCATAAGGAGTTTAAAGAAGCAATGGGATACAAAGTCAATAAAATAGAAGAGGATATGAGAGAATAAATGAGGAAAATGCAAACAAAAATACAAGCAGATATTAAAAATGTGGTAAGTGAAATTAAAAACTCACTGGAAGGCCTCTGCAGCAGAGCAACAACTGCTGAAGAAAGAATTAGTGAGATCCAAGATGATGTACAGAGAATCTCTAAACAATAGCAGAAGATGGGGAAAAAGACTCACTATAAATAAACAGACAACAAGAGATAATAGGGATGAAGTTAAAAAAGGAATAACATAAGGATCATTTGGGTCCCAGCGGCCAAGAAGAAAATCCGAATGAAGAAACAACTGTCAAAGCCATCATTGCTGAAAAGTTCCCAGAATTAAAGAGCGTTTGCTCCCAGATTCAGGCGCCCGAAGGGTACTAGCTAAAAGAAACCCCAATAAGAATACTCTAAGACACATCCTAATTAATATGGCAACAATCACAGATAGAGATAAAACACTGAAAGCAGCAAAATCAAAGATCTTTGTCCTTTGCTAGAGGTGACAGAAGGACAGGGGTAGGGGCTTATGGGCACTCTGGAGTGGTGGTTGGTAGTCATTTTGTGTATTAATGCTATAAACATTAACACTATTGTAGCCATGTCACCTAAACTATAATCTTAAACAAATGTTTGGGGCACAGAGAGATAGTACTGCAGGAAAGACACCCCAGCATTGCATAGACTTCCCCAAGAACCACCAGAAGTGAGGGGCTGAAGAGATAATATAGAGGTAGAGCATTTGCCTTGCATCGGGTTGATTCAGATTCAACTCCTATTATTCCATCTGGTCCCACAAGCCCGCCAAGTATAATCCATGAGTGCAGAGCCAGGAGTTAGCCCTGAGCACTGTCAGGTGTGGCCCAAAACAAACAGAGAAAAAAAGAACCACCAGGAGTCACCACTGAGCACAGAGCCAGAAGTGAACTCTGAACACAGACTAGGGTAACCCCCAATTTTTTTTCTAAAAGATTTTTACCCTTTGACCTTGGCAGGACGGTAGGGGATGGAATATGGGAATACTAGTGGAGAGAAGTTGAGTCTGGTGGTGGGATTGATGTTGAAATATTATATGCCTAAAACTTGACTATCAATAATAACTTTGTAGATCATTGTTCTTTAACTTAAAATTTATTTAAAAAAATTTTTGCCCTTTGATAGAAATTGTCTAAAATTAAAGCTCACTTTCTGTTGCCATCCCCCTAGAAATTGCCAGTGTCCCCAGATCCTAAGACCTTTCACAGCCTTGAGGGAGGATGTCATATCCTATACCCCCATCTTTTCATTTTATTTTTCCTTCTCTTCTGGAACAATTGAGCTGAAATTTGAAAGTCACTTTCAGTCAAGACTTTTTTAAAAAAATATATCTCTGTGTGTGTGACACTGCCAGCTGGGATTGACTTAACAAATAAAAGGACTTTAGAAATCCACAGAGTCAGATCAATCTTTAATGAAAAACTAACAAACTTTACAAAGTTGACACTAAGCAGCTAGAGGCTGAAGGCAGCTTTGGCTAATTGGCAGTCGGTGCTTTCACTAGCTGCCAAGTTCCAGAGATCAGCCCACAACCCTCATCTCCACCAAATTAGACCCGTGGACTGGTGTGGCTATGTTACTAATTGGGGTGATGCAGAACGATCCATCAGAGTATAGTTTCTCCTAGGAATGAGATTCCCAAATCTTTAGGATTTTTAAATGGTCCCTAAAATGCCAGCTGCCATTTTGCAACTTGCATTGATCAGGGATGAGGAAATTACTAAATAGTTTCTGATCTTGCTATGGTGCAATATCAACCGGTGATGACCTGGGGACTGGGAGTATAGACATTGGAATGAAATACATTTCTCTATTGGTGAAATAATGTGAAACGATTGATGAAATCTGAGTATTTTAAGAGATACAAATACAAGACGTCTCCCTAAACTTCCAGTTCTTGAGATTTTTCTAACTGTTTTTGAGCAAATTCTCTTACCCTGTTTGAACACTGATTCACGCAGGGAGGGGAAAGGGTGCCCAATGCCAGCCAGACATTCTGAATGAGATGGAGTTAGACACCAGTAATTTTCCTTCCAATTTCTGTGGATATAATATGGAGCTGGAACTGAGAACACCTCTCACACAAGTCAGATTGTTTAAAAAATTCTTTACATGTGTAATTGGTGGGGGGGGGCACACCTAAGAATTAGCTGAAAGGGTAAAGTACCTGCCTTGCAAGTGGAGGCCTTGAGTTCAGTTCCTGGTATCTCATGACCCCTTCCCGAGCACTGCTAGGTGTAACCCTGGAATCGAGCCAGTCTAGTTGGCGGAGTATAAGTGGGATCCAAGTTTCTTGGAATTGCTTAAGAAGACCACTTCCTTCAAAAATAATTTATTTATTCTACACAATAAAAAACAGAGCAAAAGAGTGTTGTGTAGAGTTTGGAAAGCCTGGTGGTTACAACACCTGTTTAACCCCTTGACTCTAACTGTATTCTTTTGTGTGGTCTTTTTTTAACTGCAATATGAACACTTTCTTCCACAGAGACTTAAGAAAAATGGGCAGGGCCATTGTGTTCTTCTGTTGGAGCTATCACATCAGAGGACCATGGACCGAGTGACTTAAATAGCCCAAGTCTGGTTTCTTGTTATTCTTGACCATAGAAGGCCAATACCCAGGAGTCACCAGCTTTCCCCTCGGAGACTGTTCTCCTTTACTTGCCTGTCACCTTTTCCCTGTGACTTCCACATGTACTGTCCTCCAGCTGCATCCCTAGCTTCGCTTTTTACAAGGAGAGCTCCCCTACCAGATTAGAGAACTCTCCCCATGACAGTCCTTGCCCATTTGTACCCACTTAGAGATCATTGTGTCCAGACACAGTCAGAATATGAGTCACCTTCACTGGGACCAAGGACTTAAACACTATGAGTTTGGTAGGTATTTTGAGATGAGAGAGGATTTTTACATTTATAGTGAAGAAAAAATTCCTTTTAGAACAAGTTTTCTAATTTACATTCATTTATTTAAAGGTGAATATGGCAAATTCTTGGGAGCCAATCCGGCTCAAATCCTTGAGGGTTGTCCCTAGCTTTAGTGAGTAGACCATGTGGTGCCAAGGATCATATTCAAGCCTCCCTACACACAAAGCATGTTCTCAGCCTGTTGAGTGATATCTCTGGCCCATATACATTGAGAAGAAACTCAACGTTTGCCTGGGCATGTGTAATAATATAAAGTTCTTGAACCATGGCCCATCATGATGGTAAGACTGTGCCAGAGGAAGGAAGTCTGAAGACCCAGAGAAATCCCAGGACTGGGGCTTTCCAGGAGATGCCTTGTAAAGATGTGAGAGATCACCTACTCATGCAAGTGCTTCAATTGCTTCCATTGTTCATGGCCCAAGTAAGGTTAAGGCTCTGTCAAAGCATGGGGTAATCAATCTTTCTTTCCCAACAAAAAAACTCTTTTCTTTGACATTTGAATACTTGTGAATTTATATAGTATTAAAGATAAGGCAGCATACACAATTAATGAAGTCTTGGTACTCTTGAATTTTAAAACATCTATTTACTTAGAAAAGTACTTAAATGCAGCACTATCTTTTGACTTGAATAATCTATTCTAAAACTTTAGTATCTGGGAAATAAAATCTCAGTGACTTTTACTTTACACATTGTTTAGCTTATATAAAAGTTCTAGAGAAAGCATGAATAGGAAAAATACAGAATCAAAACAAAGGTATGTATGTGATATGTGTGTGTGCATGCATGTGCAGGGGTTGGTACACAGAAAAGAAAATTGATAACTAAGGAAAGCAAAATGTAGAATATTCTCCTGGGGTTGTGAATTTAGAAGACTTGCTCTAGAGAAGTGATTTTCTGACTCTTTGTTACTGTTGGAATAAACATCCCTTGGCTTCATCAGCAACAAAAGCAAGGAGAATCACTATTTTTATAGTCTATGCTCCCAATTAATCTCTGTGCCATTTTCAGCAAATGTTTCTGAGGATCTAACATATGCATATTAATGATTAGAGAACAGTGACCAACACAAAAGGTACAAGATATGCCCACTCCTCTCAAGGACCTTAGATTAGTTGAGCACATAATAGCATGCTTAAGTTCATGCATAAGCAACTCCATTAAACTTATGGACAAAGCAAAAATCATGAGAGGATGGTGGAATAGAAGTTTACATGTGTTCTAAAGGAAAACTTTCAGAGCTAGCGACTGCAGTAAGACACATAAGTTCAAGACATCCCTATTGGAACTGGACACAGAGCAATGAAAGCATGTTACAAATGACTTACAGGAAGTGGGGATCTCTGAGAGGGGAGTCTATTGCTTTCCTCTCTACCCACCTTGATCACCTGGGGACATGTCTGGGTGGGTTGGAACTGAGAAAGTCTGCCACAGATGCCTGCTTGGTGTGGACACTGGCACCCCACCAGCTCCATTCAGCAATTGTCAGGTTGCACCTAAATCCCACATGATTGCACAACATGGGAATCATGCACCACCACACTGGAGCCCCAATTTCTCAGGGAGCAATTATTTGCTTTTTGTTGGAAAAAGAAAATCAGTCCTAACCTCTTCCCAGGTTCTTTACAGATCTATTGCTTTTTCTAGTGAAAAGAACTTCAGGGAAAGAATGAACTAATGAACAGACAGACAGACAGACAGACAGACAGACAGACAGACAGACAGACAGACAGACAGACAGACAGACAGACAGACAGACAGACAGACAGACAGACAGACAGACAGACAGACAGACAGACAGACAGATAGATAGATAGATAGATAGATAGATAGATAGATAGATAGATAGATAGATAGTTAGATAGATAGATAGATAGACAGACAGACAGACAGAAAGACAGAAAGACAGATAGACATATAGCTAGACAGACAGACAGATAGATAGCTAGACAGACAGATCGACAGATTGACAGACAGACAGACAGACAGACAGACAGACAGACAGACAGACAGACAGACAGACAGACAGACAGACAGATAGATAGATAGATAGATAGATAGATAGATAGATAGATAGATAGATAGATAGATAGATAGATAGGTAGATAGGTAGATAGGTAGGTAGATAGATAGATAGATAGATAGATAGATAGATAGATAGATAGATAGATAGATAGATAGATAGATAGATAGATAGATAGATAGATAGATAGATAGATAGATAGATAGATAGATAGATAGATAGATAGATAGATAGATAGATAGATAGATAGATAGATAGATAGATAGATAGATAAAACAAGTTTTTCTTGAGGAAGGAAAGAGAGAGGGAAAGAGAGTAATGTGCTCAAGAGAAAATAGGGTTTTTCCCAGAGGGTATAGAGCTAAGGGTATCCCTATTAAATGAAATAAATGAATTACACATCCTAAGTTGAGATGCAAGCAAAACCTATAATGGGGAAATGCACACTGACCTTCACAAAGTTGGTGTCATAGTTTCTTTAAACTGCCCTGACTAGGGTTTTCTGTGTGCGTGAGAATCCATTGCTAGGACATTGTCAAGGAGAAGAGCTTTGAACTTTGGGTGGTCCACCATCAATGTTTTGACCACAGGCTTTGTTCTTCTTGAGCTTCTTTCTGGCAGAGGGTGTCCAGTCTTCTCTGGGAAGGTGCTGTTGGTCTTACTGACCTCAATTTTTCTGTCCACAATATGGTTCTGGTCTTCAAGCACTCTTTGGTTACTTCTGGTGACTGGTGACAGAGTAACTTCCTTGATTTATATCATGGTTTTATTATTCCCCTAAAAACTCATTGCCTGCACCCCCACACCTCCACCCCCACCCCCACATCTGTCTGCCTGATTCCAGTGAAGAAGAGAAACTTCAAGAATGGAAGGACACAAATAAAATGGACTCGTCATTTCTGTGTACTTTTCACTGGTTTCTTTAGGTGGCCTGGATCAGGTTTGGAATGCAGAAGAAAATCACTGGGCACATTTATAATAAAATGCAGGTTGAGTGGCAATGCCTCTCCCAGAAGCCAAGGGATCTTTCTTTCAGACCATCCCACTCCTAACAAACAGGGAAGCAAACATATGACTTCATGACCAGCTCACACTATGACCACTGTCCACGGGAAACTAGATCTGGGCCACGGTCCTCGTGACTGAAAAGCGCCCAGCTGCGTCCTCAATATAAACTGGTCATTACGGAACCTGTGAGATGGGGCCTCCTTCAGGGAGCTGCCCAGTGTGGCTAAACTTGGCCTCCTGAATTAGACAGAGCTCAAGAGAGAAAACACACCAGGACCGAAGGCCTTTCAAAAGTCTTTTCTTTCTCTCACAGGAAACGAGGCCAAAATCAGCAACCAGGGTAGACTCTAGTTTATAAATGTAATGTAGATTCTGCCTCAGGAATGTGAGGGAAATTCGCGGTCTTTCTTGTGTAATATCTTTTTGTCCAATCTGCTTTTTTTTGTAAAAAGCCGCTGTTAATGTTTGCATGACGACTCCTCTTTTGCTCTCTCTCTCTCTCTCTCATCCATCCATCCATCCATCCATCCATCCATCCATCCATCCATCCATCCACCTACCTACCGATCTACCTACTTACCTACCTACCTACCTCCTATCTACCTATCTATCTATCTATCTATCTATCTATCTATCTATCTATCTATCTATCTATCTATCTATCTATCTATCTATCTATCTATCTATCTATCTATCTATCTATCTATCTATCTATCTATCTATCTATCTATCTATCTATCTATCTATCTATCTTTATTTTTTTTTAAATTCTGTTACTTTAAAATAAAAGCCAACTCTGTGGGAAAACCATAGGAGAGGGTATTCAAACAATGAAGGTTTTTCTTCCCTTTTCTGTCCCAGGCTTCTCCATATGTGATGGGACCTACCAGGCTGCTCTTTGGCCCCTCAGGCTATGTGAGCACACAGGCGTGACCTGTTGGCCTTCATGACTTGAGAGCAGTGTGTTCCTCCATCCAGCCAGGGAGGTAGCAAGCCACTGTGCAACTGACTCTCACTCACTCAGACCCCACACTCCTGCTCCGTCTTGTGCTTTCACTCATGGGCAAATGCCTCCATTTAAATAAAGGGCAAGTCCGCTGTGAGGAGGGAGATAAAGTTGTTTGGGCTGGGACAAAGTAGATTCCTTGATCCTGGCTCTGCTACAGTCAAATATGAAAGAACTTGGAAGATAAGTGCCATGTAGCCTTCTTTTGCCCTACTCCCGTCATGGCACCAGCTCTTGGAAGCACATCCCAGTTCAAGCAGCATCCGGGATCCTGATCTTCTCTAACTGGGAAGATGGAAGGGAAGCACTGCTGTGAGTCACATAGATATACTCTGATTCAACCCAGACACCAGCAGAAATGCTATATTGCATGAGTATTCCAGCAAACTGCCTTTCAATTTTTGGTACTCCTCCCTTTATTGCTAGACACTGTCATTTCCTGCCCCCCTTTCATCCTTCCCCATACACAAAATGCAGGCAAGTGAGTTCCACCCATGTCAGTCCTATAGCCAGTCCTAATCTCTGTTCACAAGCAATAGCCTGGACCTGTGTAAAAGTCCCACTACCTCCTACCCACTCTGAGTTTGTTCTGACTGTCCAATCACATTAGGGGGATATCAGAGGGCACCTCCTTTCTGCCCAATACAAACATGGTGGGAGTGTGAAGTGTGTGGCAAAGTGCAATTTAAACTTTTCTACATTTTACAAATAAACAAAATTTTTAAATGTTAGTAGTATTCCTTTTCACCCAGCATGCCCAATCATTGTCATGTAAGCATGCAATTGATATTATTTTAAGTCACTACTGGTATAGTTCACCACATTTTAGTACTCAGTCTTTAAAATAAAGTGTGCATTTTATACTTTTGCACATCTCAGTTTCAACTAGCTGCATTTCAGTTGCTAGTGATTACTGCTGGTTGCTAGCACAAAGAGAAATCAAAATGAAAAATTTCTCTAATACAGCAATCATATGTATCCCTTCAAGGCTGCCATTCAAACAATGCCATAGCCTAAACAGACATAGTTTTAAAAAAAAAATCAAAATATTTTGGGCAAAATTAAATGGTTCGCGGCTGGATTGATAGTCCAGCAGGTAGGACGTTTGCCTTGCACGTGGCCGGCTCATGCCAGCCCAGGTTTGATCCTCGGCATCCTATATGGTCCCCTGAGCACCGCCAGGAATAATTCCTGAGTGCAGAGCCAGGAGAAACCCCTGAGCATTGCCAGGTGTGACCCAAAAAAGCAAAAAAATATAAAATAAAATAAATAAATGGTTCAATTAAATTTACCAAGTGAAAGTCAAATAGGCTAATTGCAAAATTTTATATTCAGATTAAAAAGAGTAAACCATATAAATATAGAAAAAGAAAGATTGACTTGGAAGCTCATAATTTTTTTAAAAATTGTTTTTAAGTTAACCACAGTCTCCTAAAGACTGAGGCTATTATCAATTTTTACTGGAAAATAAAATTGAAGACAATACTTGAATTGAAAACAACAAATGGCATCGTCAATATAGGGCTTCTGTTATATACCAGAACCCAGGAAATAAGTGTTCAGACCCAGAGCACAACCAAGGATGTGTCAGCCCTGTGTTTTTCCAAAGCTCTATACATCACAAGGTGTGTGAAAAGATGGAGAAAATGCCCTTTTCCCAGAACTCTTCAAAAAACTTGATATTTAGAGCTAAGCTCTCTGAAATCATGTGTGAGTTATAATGGAGGGTCATTACCTGGTTTTCCAGGAACTGAAAACCATTGTCTGTCGACTTTTGCTAGGTGGGATGTTTGTGACTGAAATGAAATTGAACTCTTTAGCTGCTGCTAGTCAACCCCTACCTGACTCCAAATTACAGGCAAATGTTTAAATCATGCTCATTTGCAAGGGACGTTATAAGCCCACTGGGTACCCATAACGTACTCTGTAACCCACATCTAGAGAAATACGTTAAATTCAAAAGAGTACTAAGTGGTAAGGAGGTTACCAGGTAGTGCTTGTGGATCTTGGTGGTCAATCCAGGCTGGAGGGGTCAATACCATGGTGCTATCATGTGGCATTTCTAAGACCCTGTGTATTGGACGTCACCAGGACCAGCCCCAGTGATTCCTTGGGCCTAAATACAGCACTTAGAATGGACTTTAGACACATGGACTTTGACAAAGTAGGATTTCTACTAAATGATGGAGATGAATAATATGAGTAATGAGCAACTGATCAATTATCTCAAACTAGAGTTTGAAAAACTAAAGATGTTGAACCTAAGGAAAAACTGAAGAATCTTCAAAGGAGGTCCACATCAAAGATGGAGAAAATTTTCTGATTATATTCTCTGATTCTCTAGATAGCAACTGGTTGTACAGCAATTCAATTCAAGTCTGACTATAACTTCTTAGAAGTTAGAAGTTAGCAAGAGATTCCACAAGTATGCTCTCACTTCCAAAACCAGTACAAAATGATAAACTACCCACACTTTTGTCTGATTTAACAAAAAAAAAAAATTCAGAAGTTCTTATAGCTACTTTGCTCAGGTTCAAGAGCTCACTGTGGAAAGACTCACAGAACTCAGGAAATGCTATCCTTTCTATAACATTTGATTCCAATGGGTCTAAATAAATACACAGAAGAAGAGGTATACAGAATGTGGTCTGAAAGAGTTCTGGGTGCCCTGTTCTCTGTTTCCATGGAGCTGAGTGATGTTTCCTGCCTGCACATGGAGGTCTTATTGCCTGGAACCTCCCAAACCTGATTGCTTATGGATTTCATTACAAAGGCATGACTAACTAATCACTGGCTAGTTGGTATTTGAATTTAATCTGCATCTACTTTTCCAGCCTCAGGGATCAGGTTAACAGACCTGGAAGTTTCACCACTTTGAACAATGGTCGATAACTGCTGGCCTAAAGATGTAGAGAAATTGAAAATCACTAGTCAACCACTTTGGTTATAACTGCCAGTCTGCGGACCAGTATGCAGGACAGGCACTGGTCCATGGGTGTAAAAAGGTTGATATCGCTCTGGATGATGGTTTTACCCTTGACCATTCTAAGCAACATGAAAGGCCCCTTTTCAAAAAGTAGTGTAACTAAAAAAGCAATTGGAAGCAAACATAAACATATTGGACTACATGAAACTAAAAAGCTTCTGCATCCACAAAAGGAACAGTGACCAAGAAACAAAGACAGTTGACGGAATGGGAGAATATTCACCCGATAACCAGCTGAACACTGGTAGAGCTTCACAAGAAGAAAACAGCCAACTCCATCAAAAAATGGGGAGGAGAAATGAGTAGAAACTTTGACAAAGAAGAAGTATGAATGGCCAAAAGGCATATGAAAAAATGCTCATCATCACTAATCATCAGGTAGATGCAAATCAAAGCAACAGTGAGGTATCATCTCACACCACGGAGACTGGCACACATCCACAAAGAGTAAGAACAACCAGTGATGGTGTAGATGCAGGGAGAAAGGGGCTCTTATCTATTGTTGATGAGAATGTCAACTGGTACAGCCTTTTTGGAACACAATATGGACATTCCTCCAAAAACTAGGCATTGAGCTTCCATTTGGCCCAGCCATACCACTCCTGGGAATATACCCTGGGAACACAGCAGAAACACCATCTGCACTTTTATGTTCATCACGATCACGATCACGATCTTCCCGTTGATCATCTATTTTAGGCGGCACCAGTAATATCTCCAATGTCCTGTCTCGCAGTAAAGCCAGGTGCATCGGCTTGCTAGACAAAGAGCCCAAACCATTATTTAGGTCATGGAGACCTAATATTGTTACTGAATTTGGCATATCATATACAACACGAGAAGCTTGCCAGGCTTGCCGGCGGGAGGCAAACTCTTTTAAACACCTCCAAATAAAGCATTTATTGATGAACCGCGGTAGCAACACTATTCACAATATTCACAATATTCACAATATTCACAATAGCCAGAATCTGGAAACAACCAGAGTTCCCAAGAACAGATGACTGGATAAAGAAACTTTGGTACATTTACACAGTGGAATACTATACAGCTGTTAGGAAAAACGAAGTTATGAAATTTGTCTATAAATGGATGGACATATAGAGAGGATCATGCTGAGTGAAAATAGCCAGAATGAAAATGACAGATATAGAATGACTGCATTTATTTGTGGGATATTTTATATATATGTATATACATAAACATATATAGTATGGTACCAATATCCAAGACCAGGCAAAACATGAATTAGGAGGTCTTGTCAATAGGTGGAATCAACCACAAGTGTGTGGGAGTCAGAGGTTAGGTAAGACAGAGAAGGGAACAGTGTGCTAATAATCATTGGAAATGATGATACCACTCTAGAACTGAGCATTGAATGTAGGCAAAGGGATATACATGATAACCTCTAAATGCATATATTGCAAGTCACAATGTGTAAGAGAAGGAAGAAAGAGACAGAGACAGAGTTAGAGAGACAGAGAGAAGAGATAAAGTGCCTACCATAGAGGCAGGCTAGAGGAGGGGGAGGGAATTGGGGGCCTTAGTGGTGGGAAATGGGCACTGGTGGAGGGATGGGTGCTGGAACACTGTATGACTGAAACCCAAACATAAACATCTTTGTAATTGTATATCTCCTGGTGGTATAACAAAATATTAAAAAAAAAAAAGGTAATGTAAGAGGCCAGCCACAATTACCTAAGTCTGTGAAAATTGGTGAGAAGTAACGAAGACACTGCTCACATCAGGGACTCACAAGGTTTTTAGAAGTTCCTTACCAGGGAATGGTGATAAAAATAAAATCCTTTTCTTTTCTTTTTGTCACACCTGGAGATGATCAGGGGTTACTCCTGGCGATGCTCAGGGGGCCATATGGGATGCCCTACCCATTGTGCTCTAGCTCCAGCCCCCAAATACATTTTGTTTATTATATTAAACTGTAATGTTCATTGTATGTGTCAACCTGGCTGGGCTACTTGATGCCTCCATTATCAGACAATGGGCATAACAATATTTATGGGTGTGTATTCTTCCAGGGAGTTTGGGGGGAAGATATTAGCATCTGAATCACTAGACTGAGTTCAAAAGATCTGCACTCATCAGTGTAGGGAGGCATTACTTGTATCACTTGTCTTCCTGTTGATCATTGATTTGCTCTACGGGCACCAGTAACATCTCCATACGTCCTGTCACATGATAGTGTAGCCCAAGAGCATCTGCTCACTACAGGAACATAAAGAGCCTCAAACCATTCCATCAGGTCATGGGAATGAGGTCTATAATTGTTATTGGTATTTGGCATATCAAATATGACACGGGTAGCTTGCCAGGCTCTGCCGTGTGGGTGGGACACACTTGTAGTTGTCTCTAATCTCATGCATTTATTGATGAGCCGGGCTTGTGATCAGCTCTTCTGTTGAGTGCAGCTCTGATGAGTGGGGAGTCGGATGTGGAAAATGGTGGCCCTCTGGTGTGGGGATTCCTCTGCCTTCTTGCAAGGCTCTGCTGGGAGTGCCGGGCCAGGGCTAGAAAGGCCAGGAAGGCATCATTCATCTCCAAAGTACCAAGACAGAACAGAACAGTGAGGTCAGGGCATCCTTAGGTTCACTTCTTCCGCATCTTCTCCTGCCCCTGAATGGCAAAGTTCTGGTTCTAGTCTTCGTACCTTGGGAATCACCCCATCATACCCCCAGTTCTCAGACCCTGGATCCAGACTTAATTACCCCTCTAGTTTTCTTTTCTTGTTTCTCCGCTTGTAGTCTGCAGATTGTGGACCTTCTCATCCTCTATAACTGTAGGATCCAAGGCCTACAATAAATCTCCTATATTTCTCTCCTAGAGACTCCTGACTAACATGTACACTTATAGTATGCCCAGCATACTTGATTGGAAACTGTAAGGAATCAAGTTTCAATTAAATACCAGTAAGGACTTCCTCAGAATTGGAATTTCATTATTCAAAAGTTGATTTTGTCCCTTGGGTAGTGAGAAGTTTCCTCATCCCCAGATACGTGCAGAGGGAGGCTAAATTCGGCAGAGTTACAAGCATAGACTATTTTTTTTTAAAAGTGAAGCTTCCAAATTTCAAACTGCGTCTATCAATCCTAATATTCTGAACTATTCATATTTTTAAAAGTTAAAGGGTAAAGATTTACATTTTAAAAGAACAATTCTTTAAAGTGTCAAAGCAGATATAGATCCGCCTGGAGAAATTTCAGGTTTTTCAGGTACCTTGCCAAAGAGCTAAAGTTATCTTCAACCCCAAGCAGTTTGAGACAGGAAAATCCAGAGTCAGCATTTCAGCTGGTGCTATTGCTTCACTTGTCCAGCCCCACCCCCAACTTTGCAAACTCACAGATTCCTGGCAAACAATCAAGTGTGAGGTCTGGAGGAAGCTTGAGGAGGAATAGCCCAGAACAATATGTTTCATTGGAACTCTGAGAGTTGAGAATCTTCCACAAAATGCCAACATTCTCAATGTTTTCTTTTATTTTCAGAAAAAAAAAACCAACAACATATAGGCAGAAGTTATAATATAGGCAGAAGTTATAATCCATAAGGTGGGTTCAGTCAAAGACTCCTCTATAGAAACTGAGGCACTCTAAATTTTTTCAGAGCTTTTCTGCAAGTTGATTTGACTTGAGCAGCTCCAAACTGGACATGGCTGAGAGGGCTCCAAAAAACACCAAAACCCCTGAGGGGTGTGGGAAAGATTGAAAGAGCAAAGGGGGAGTAGAGCAAAGACAGGATTTGCTTGGTTGTTGATGGAGTGGGGGTCTTACTGAAAGCCTCTTTTGCTGGTTGTGATTGGTTGCTCTAAGGTTTCTATTTCTTAATCTTGAGGCTTTGCCATGCTTAGGTTTTGGTTTGCTTTGGAAGGAGACTAAGACATTATAACTCACCTAAATGGTTTCCTTGTTTAATCAATGCGACACTTTCTACTTTTGTAGGCAAATACCTTTAATTATTGGACCCACAAGCTGCTTCAGGCCATCAACACTCCTTAATCAGCTCCTCTGGAAAAGCACAGAAGGGAAATTGTTCTTCAGGGCCAAACTGGTGAGTTTTGATACTTTGTGCTCTAGGTTGTAGAGTACACATCAATCTACTATTAATACATCAGCTGCCAAGGCTGGATTATTGATGAAAGAAAAGATCTCTGAATTTCCAAATCCAGCTTCTGTCACTCCCTACATCTACTCAGCATATCAACAGCGTTCACCCTTCCTTCCTTCCTCCGTCCTCCCTCCCTTCCTCCCTTCTTTTCTTCCTCCCTCCCTTCCTTCCTCCTTTCCTCCCTCCCTTCTTCCCTTCTTTCCTCCCTCCCTCCCTCCCTCCCTTCCTCCCTCCTTCCTCCTCCCTCCCTCCCTCCCTCCTTCTTTCCCTCCTTCTTTCCTTCATTTCTTCTTTCATTTTCATTACTAAGAACAGGGGGAAGGGAGGAGTGGGGAGTTATTGTGTTTTTGTTGCTCTCTTGTGGTGTCAGGAATCTGGAATGCATAAATACATCCCCCAGTTGCACAACACCATGAGATGAGATGGGGGAGGGGTGGATGAACTTATAACATTAAAGTTACTACCAACCTAGTGGGGCATGGAGAACACATTTGATTTAAGGAGATAGAATGAGGCATTTCACATTGCATGACAGGATAGAATTCATGCACCAGGATATCACAGCTAGCAAAGGTCAAACCAACCATACATACTGTTTCCTTTATCTGTGAGGGTGTATGTTTTGAGACCACGGTGGATGCCTAGAACTAAATTGTGCTGAAGCCTCCACATATGGCGCCTTCCCCCTATAATTTCCTTTAATACTCTATCCTATGATCCTTTTTTCTTTTTTCTTAATATATACAATTACAAAGATGTTCATGTTTGGGTTTTGGTCATACAGTGTTCCAGCCCCCATCCCTCCACTAGTGCCCATTTCCTACCACCAACGTCCCTAATTCCCTCCCCCTCCTCTAGCCTGCCTCTATGGCAGGTTCTTCATCTCTTTTCTCTCTCTCTTTCTCTCTTCCTTCTACTTACATTGTGGATTGCAATACATACATTTAGAGGTTATCATGTGTATATGGCCCTTTTCTTCCTATGATAAAGTTTAATTTATTAACTGGGCAAGTAAGAGATGAACAACAATAAATATCAGGTGAAATCATTATAATTTACTACAACAAGTATTTTGTGAATACATGTTCACTTTCCCTCCCTCTCAAAAAAGTATTGCACGTATTTTTGAACTATGATTGACAATGGATAGAGATGCCAAAGAAATGAAAATCTCAGAAAAGTGACAACTAGTATTTTTCATTCAGATAAATGTTCATCGTTGTCTGGAACAGGCTCTTTCTGTTAGTACACAGAGCTGCCATACAAAATCCTACAAACTACCTGGGTGAAACAACAGAAATCTATTGACTCACATGGAAGGCTCAATCCGTTGGCTTTTCACAGCTTAATTCCTGTCTTCCACCTGGCATTCTCCCTCTGTGAGGTGGTAATACCTACACTTCGCCACAGAAAAGTACTGACTACATTGGTTTACTATTCTGCTCCAGTTCAACCTCATCTGACCAGAATATATTTGTATGGACTTTACTTCTAAATAAAGACACATTCCCAAATGTGAGACTTCAAGATGCAAATTTGGGGTCCTACAATTCAACATATGCTACCCTCTATTTCTTTTTTAATCACAGTGAGATATAGAGTTACAAAGTTGTTCATGATTGAGTTTCAGTCATACAATGTTCCAACACCCATCCCTTCACCAGTATACCACCAATGTCCCCAGATTCCCTTCCACCCCACCTGCCTCTATGGCAGACACTTTTCTTCTCTCTCTCTTTCTCTGTCTGTCTGTCTGTCTGCCTGTCTATCTATCTATGTATCTATCTATGTATCTATCTATGTATCTATCTATGTATCTATCTGTCTGTCTGTCTGTCTGTCTGTCTGTCTGTCTATCTATCTATCTTCCCACTATCTATCCTCCTACTCCACATCTATCTATCTATCTATCTATCTATCTATCTATCTATCTATCTATCTATCTATCTATCTATCTATCTCTTTCCTTTTGGAATGTCACCCTCTAAAAGGCACTGAGATCCTGCAATTTGACCTCCCGGGGTCCCTCCCTCTAGGGAAGGGCAGACAGTGAGCCATGTTGTGAATGAAAGGCAGATTCCTGCATGTTCCCATACAACGCCATGCCTTTGGGGCATGTTGGGTGCATATCTTCTAAGTATGGAGTGTCAGTAATGCTTCCTGAGACCCACTATCAAACACAGAACACAGCAGCTTTGAAGGGTGTGTACACCCACCTCATCACCTTGTCTTTGTGCTCACAAAGGATTATATCCTTTGAAGATCCTAAAGATGCTTCACTTAAATCTCACCCAGACTCCCAACTTACAGAAAAAAATATAAAACAAGTTTGCCTTGGTTTAACTCAAAAAGTTTGTGGTTTTTGTATCAGCATAGAAATAATATAATCTTATGTATACTATCTATGACTTATTACTCTCTGACTTACTAGAAATTTCAATTTAAAAAAATGTGAGACCCAAAAACCAAAAAAATAAAATAAAATAAAATAAAAAATGTGAGAGAGGTGACCAGCCATAGCATGCAGATACTCAGACGCAGCTGGGGAATCTGGAACTCTGCTCTCCGCAGGCTCAGCTGACCATGGGGCCCCCAGGAGGACAGATGGGTTTTGGGAGTGGGCCCATCACCTCTGGGGGGGGGTCCCGAGAAGCAGCGGATGAGACTCACCCACCACATTGGCCACCATATTTGCTGTCTGGGCGCTGACTATGAGGCCCCTAAGTCACACGCGCCACTTGCGGCCACGCAGTCCATCAAACTAGTGGAAACAGTTATGTCCTTTAATGTACTGCATTCTGCGATGTATAGGAAAGGTAGGCGGGAGGGGAGAGATATAGAGGGAGAGAAAAGACATACAGAACCTGCCAAGCAGTTGAGGGTGTGTGGGGGGGGGGGGGCATTGGTGATGGGAGATGGGTTCGGGTGGAGAGGATGGGTGTTGGAACACTGTAGAACCAAAACTTGACATGAGCATCTTGCAATTGTATGTCTAAAAGTGGTGTAATAAAATTTGAAGGAAAATAGATAGATAGATAGATAGATAGATAGATAGATGATAGATAGATAGATAGATAGATAGATAGATAAACAAATAAATAAATAAATAAATGCATTGTTGCAGGGCACCTAAAAGCCTAGGCCTCTGCATCTGCCCTGGATTGCCTCCTGCAGGTCACTTCATAGATAGGGGGTAGTCTGAATGTGGCAGTCTTATCTGACCATGTATTCAGTACTGGCTGGTATAAATATTCTTTCATGCTACCACAATCATCGTGGGACTAGCTAGATCTTACCAGCATATTTGCCTGGCCACGTTGGATCTCTAAGTAATTAGACCAGAGAGAAATGCTGTTTGCCTCCAAGCAAGCAAGAATGCCTCCCTGATAACTCAAAGGCAACTAAAACACAAAACTACCGTGAAGTAGACGAGACTCTTGTGAAGGCTTGGAGAAATATTTAACTGGCATTAGTATTAGTCTTTGGTACAGAGTCATGCCATCTCTCAGAAATCCCCTTCTCTATCCTATAAAGGCAATTCCAGGCAGATCTTTGCTCAAGACATTAGGAGAGGTGCTGGGAGAAATTACCTAAGGGCATTTGATCATTTCCTGCCAGGGGAAGTTACATTTAGCTTATAGCTTCTCCCAGCTCTGCTAGGAGGCTTTGAATTACTCTGGGTCCTTGTAAACAACCAGATGGTCTCCTGAAGTTGCTACATTTCTATAAAGCTATTTTCCTGTTTTCATCTCTAGATAGCCCAGTCCAGAATGGGCTGGACTGGGAAGTTTTGGGGGATTCCTAGTTATAAAATAAGCTGTAAGGGCGGAGCGAAGCCCAGCGGGTAGGCGTTGCCGCACGCAGCGGCCTGTCCCGGCTCGGGTTCGATCCCGGCATCCCATATGGTCCCCCCGAGCACCGCCGGGAATCCTGAGTGCAGAGCCAGGGCCCCTGGCATTGCCGGGTGTGATCCAAAAAGCCAAAAAAAATAATAATAATAAGCTGTAAGAAGAAAGAATCTCTCTCTCTCTTTTCCCCCTTTTTGCCATTTTGGCTTCCCTTGGTGTTTTGCTTCTCCGTCCTCTCCATTCTCTGTTGGGCCTCAACTCGTGGTGGCAGCCATCTTGGCCTACACCTGGCTGGGGCCTAGCTGGGAACCCAGAGTCTGGAGGTTTTCCCTGCTCTTGGATTGTATATTGGAACCTGTTATAGTAAAGCCCTTTTAAAACTGCATCAGATTCCTGAGTCTTCATCCATCCCCTGCCAGCTTCAGAGGTAGAAGCGAACTCGCTTCCCACACTGTCAGGGGACCCCGGCGGCCCTCCCGACAATAAATATTAAAAATTTTTAAAAAATGAAATGTGAGAGAACTGAGTATAGAGGAATAGCACAGGGGCCTTGAGTATACCTGTTTTGCAAACCTATAATCATCAGTCCAAATCCCTGGTGTCCCGCAGATACAACTCATGAGCCCAGCAGCTCTGCTCTTTAATCCCCACAGCTCTAATGTCTGTGCTCCCCCCAGCACCACAAGTCACTATGACTGCATCACAGGCAGGTGTGTAATGAGAATCACAAAAAGGTGTGTGATCCCAGCCAAATACCGCAACTGAATAGGTGCTGGAACACAGGGGTCAGGTTGTGCAGCTTCCAACAAGCGTATGCCTGAGCTTTGCAGAAAGTCATGAGGAACATCACTGTCATAATTTGTGCCTCAATTAAAAGTGCAATTCAGTGCTTGGGTGTGCAGCATCCCAACTGAAGGAGCATGACTCTGGTAGCACCAGGATGTGCATAATACCACAGCTTCGTGAGTGACTCCCAGCAAGTACCACAGCCAGGGCTGTGCATAGCACCACTGCCAGCAGCAACAATAATAATCAAAGAAATGGGGGAAGGAGAGAGACTTACACACACATACACACAGTCATATACATGTGACTTACACACATAATAAAAAGAGACTTACACACACATACACACAGTCATATACATGTGCATGCACACACCCACACAAACACATGGCAGAGTTCATATAAAAATGTTTGACTCAAAGAGAGGCCTTTCTGACTCTTCGGTGAATATTTGTTTTTAAATATGCATTGCATTGGTAGGTATCTATATGAGGAACAAAATAGGACTAATTTATATCTAATAGCAAGGATCTAGAAACAACCTGAGTGCACACTAAAGATGAGTGTAGAAAGAAGATAGGTAGGTTCCCTCATAAAGGGGATGTGTTTGGCCAAGGAATGTCTCCTAAATAACCCTCTCAGAGCAGCAAAGTTAAGGTGTTAGTTCCCCTCACACCAAGTTGTCTTGTGTGCTGCTGACCAAAAGTTTGATCTCCGGCACCCCATATGGTCCTCTGATTCCTGCCAGGCATGATTTCTGACTACAGAGCCAGGAGTGAGCTCTGAGCACTGCCAGGTATGGCCCCCAAAACCAAAATGAAGCAAAAAAAAAATCAAAACAAACTAAAAAATAACTTTAAAAAAGTTTTTGAAAAATAATGAGAGGATATGGGACAGTCAGCCCACAGTTTCAGCTCTGTTGGCCATCTGCAATGCCTTCCCTCTGTCTTTCCTAATTTCCCACAGGGCACTTCTCTTGGCAGGGTTGAGGGCCAGGAAAGCAGTTGATCTGCTAATGGTTGACCATGAGCTTTCCCTGACCAAAGACTCTCTGTGTTGTGATTCAGATGGATGCTGCCCAGACAGTGTGAGGCATGGCTCTTTCCATTGGTTAAGACATTGGATCATAGACATCAGCTTGTTCCTTCTCCTCTACCTTCCTCACTATCAGGCTCTGATCACTGAAAATTCTAATACTGGAACCTAACACCACGAAGAGCCAAAACTCGCTGCTGCCTTACTCCATCTTACAATATCCCAAAGAGCTTCAAGCCAGTTTCATTGGAGGGTTCCTGATTTGCAAGCTGTATTTCAGCTGTGTGCACAACAAACTTTTGCTAACTGTAAGCAACTAAGCATTAGAGACTCAATCTTATTCTCATATGTATAATTCTTTAACTTCTCATCTCTATTAGTCTTTGCTCTATCTCCCAGTCTTAAAAGATGATCCCGAGGTATTTTATGTTTAATGTTAAACCAGGTCCAGTTATAGATGGAGTGGGGAGAGCAAACCTCAGATCCTCTGGAAAGACTCTTGAAAGTTATCAAGCTTTCAAGAGACCCCACGTTGTTTAGTCACATTATTGTAAAGTTTTATGAAAATAAAAGACCATTAACTCCCAAGGATTCATTAATCACT
>JAJIBD010014416.1:0-17528 GCA_021461705.1 Cryptotis parvus
ATAGGCTGGTCTGCTGGGTGGTTTCTGACGAGAGAGAAGTCCAGATATGGAAAATGGAGGCCCTCATGCAGTGGGGGGGTCATCTGGCTTGTTGCAAGGCTCTGCTGGGGTGGCGGGCCAGGGCTAGAACCCGCCATCCCTCCTGGGTGCCTCGTGAGCGGCTGGGCACAGGGAGAGCCAGCAGCAGCTCTGCCCCATGTCTGTGAGTCTCTCACAGACAGTTTGGGGAATGAAGAAACCATTCTTCAGGTCATGGAACTAAGGTCCATAATTATTACTAGTTTTTGGCATAACAAGTAAATAAAACACGGTAGCTTGCCAGGCTTTGCCTTGTAGGTGGTATAGTCTCAGTAGAAGGCTCTCATTTCGAGCATTATATATCTTACAGTAGTATAATAAAATTTTTTTTAAAAAAAAAAGAAAGAAAGGATCATGCTAGATCAAGCAGGGAGCATGACCCTTTCAGTGAACAGAGGAAAAGACATCCAGAATCACCTTGATGCAAAAAGAAATAGAAAGACCTTGTGGGTGCCATCTAGAGTCCATGGAGCCCATAAAATTATGTTTCTCCCCATGAATATACATCCATTAAAATGTATTTCTTCATACAATCCCCCCACTCTCCAGTGTTTTGACATGAGATAATCTAGTCTTTAGCATAATCATTTGCTTAGACCTAAAACAAGTGTGACACCAATCTACATCTACACCTAAAAGCTGATTCATTGATCTTTGTTGACACTACCCTCCCTGAAGATAGGATTATTTATATATAAGGGGACTGACTTGAAGTACATCATCCACTTTGGTGGGAGACTTGGGCCTCAGTGCATGGTTGGAGTCCTTACCAAGAGCTAGAGGTCTGGAGAATCCTACTGGAGTGTAGTGATGGAGCTTGTTTTTAATAAAAGCCTTTTGGAACTGCACTGGACTCGTTTTTCATACATTCCCCGCCAGCCTCGGAGGTAGAAAAGACTCATTTCCTGATATTGTTGGGGACAGCAGCCCATTTCCTTTTTTTTTTTTTTTTTTTTTTTTGCTTTCTGCAATTTCAGTAACCTGAGGTCAAAAAGTGGCCTAAAAATGTATTGTATCACTGTATCACTGTCTTCCCGTTCATCATCAATTTGCTCGAGCGGGCCCCAGTAACATCTCCATATGTCCTGTCTCATGCTAGTAGAGCCCAAGGCACCTGCTTGCTCCAGAAACATAAAGAGCCTCAATCCATTCCGGAATGAGGCCTATAATTGTTACTGGTATTTGGCATATCAAATGCAACACGGGTAGCTCTCCAGGCTCTGCCGTGCAGGTAGTATACTCTTGTAGTCATCTCTAAGTCCAGCATTTATTGATGAACCGTGCGGCGCTTGCGCGCTGGCGGGCTGTGATAGGCTGGTCTGCTGGGTGGAGTTCTGATGAGAGGGAAGTCCGGATGTGGAAAATGGAGGCCCTCATGGAGTGGGGGGTCATCTGGCTTGTTGCAAGGCTCTGCTGCGGTGGTGGACCAGGAAAGTGTATATGTGTACATATGTCAGTATGCATCTGTATGAATATGTCCAAATATATGGATTCTGTAGGCATGATTGCATGTCAAGTCAAAAGGGGCACGACAGAGTATCACTACGAAAGTGTCCAGGGTGAAAGGCCAGCCAAGTAGGTAAATGAGTAGGAACACACAGGAGTGAGAATTACGCTCACCAACAGAGAAAAAGCACAGAATACCAACATAACTTGGGGTGCTGAGAAAGTCTCCACATAGCATCTTCATCCCAAAGCCACAATATAGTATGTGTCTATTTATAGCTAATTTGCTTAAATCTCTCAACTCCTATCACCTCAGGGTTATTACAATGATGATTATACACATCTTGACCTAGTATTAATTTCATAATTAGATGCAAAATTAATAACAATGAGGAAAAAAAATACCTATCTTGTCTTGTTACTGTAAGATCAACTGGTCTAATGAAAGAAAAATACCTAGTAAATACAAAACATTAAAAATGTATTGACAGAGGGAAAATGTTCACACACTATAATGTATTCTAACTTCTACTTCTTAGAAGTTACTTTGTAAAGTTACTTCTAACTTTTACTTCAATTGGTAACTTATTGTTACTAATTGCTTGTTTTGTTTCAATTATTCACTCTTCCGTCCATATGTATATAGGAAAACTAGAAGAGGGTTTTTCACTATCCTGGAGCTTTAGGCATCCTCTAAAGGACAAAGCCCGGGTGGATAAGAGGGGACTGCTATGTAGAAGAACCCATAAGCGCAAAACAGGACTCGGACAAGACAGAAACACTCAATGAGTCTCCTCAGATGCCATCTGGAAGGAACTGGCAGTCAGTTGTGAAAAAAAGAAGAGACTTGGAGTGATGGGTGATGATGATGTTCCAGGTAGAGAACAAAGCAAGATGCAAGATGAGAACACACAAGTACCCTTCAGAGAACAGAGAAGGCAGGCATGATGCGGGCAGGCTCAAAGCAGTTTGGGGAACGGGAGAATATAGAAATAGAATGAAAGAAACATGGATTTGGACTGCAGTGATAGTAATGAGGTATTATTGGGCTTTTCTGAGTAGGAGAGTTAAGTGGCTAAACTAATAGATCCTAAAGGCAAAAAGTATCTTGCTGATATCAGTTTATCTGAGTATTTCCGTGGTCCAAGCATTGGGGTTTAGACACAGGTTCTTTTAGGAACTGGAAAACTTCTTTTGCTTGTTTTGAACCACACCAAGTGCTGCTGGTGAGTGTGCCTGGCTTGGTGCTCAGGTGACTGGGCAGTGCTGGGAACTGGAGCCCAGATTCTCACATGGTAAGCGTGGACTCCAGCCTCTCAGCTAGCTCACCAGGACAGGTTAGAGGTTTTTGACCTCATTTTAAAAAAACGGAAGCACTGTGAGATAGTTACAAAGTTGTTCACGATTTTCTGGCATACATGTTTCAACACCCATCCCTTCACCAGTGTACATTTTCTTTTTTTCTTTTTCTTTTTTTTTGCTTTCTGGGTCACACTCCCTGATGCTCAGGGATTACTCCTGACTCAGTACTCAGGAATTACTCCTGGCAGTACTCGGGGACCATATGGGATGCCAAGGATCGAACCGGGTTGGCCGCACATAAGGCAAACGCCCTACCCACTGGACTATCACTGCAGCACCCACCAGTGTACATTCTCATCCCTAATGGTTTACCCCCCCTCCTCTCCACACCCACACCTGCAGTCTGCCTTTACGGCAGACACTTTCCTTCCTTTTTCCCCCTTTTGGGTACTATGGTGGGGAATACTATTACTGAAAAGGTAGCAACCATGCCACTTGAGCAGACTAGAAAATTCTTTTTTTTTTTTTTTTTGGGTCACTCCCGGCAATGCTCAGGGGTTACTCCTGACTCTGCACTCAGGAATTACTCCTGGCGGTGCTCAGGGACCATATAGGATGCCAGGGGAATTGAATGCAAATGCGGGGGTCAGCCATGTGCAAGGCAAATGCCCTGCCCGCTGGACTATAGCTCTAGCCCCATATAGCACGGTCTGAGGAAAGGGAGGAAGGTTAAAGATGATTCTGCAGGGGCGGAGCAATAGCCCAGCGGATAGGGCGTTTGCCTTGCACGCGGCCGGCCTGTGTCCGCCGGGTTAGATCCCGGCATCCCATATGGTCCCCAGCACTGCCACGAGTAGTTCCTGAGTGCAGAGCCAGGAGTAACCCCCTGAGCGTCGCCAGGTGTGACTCCAATAAGCAAAAAAAAAAAAAAAAAAGAATGATTCTGCGAGTCACGTGTAGGCGCCTAGGACTGCCAGCCACAAGCAGAAGCAGGTTGGGAGGGAAATAAATTTGGTTTTGGACATACTGTTTGACATGCCAAAACAGAAGTGACATATCCTATTTCCGGGTTCTTTCTGGTATTGTCCAAGAGGTATAACCATGACTAATACTGTATTGGAACAACTCCTCAGGGATTAAGTGCCACAGATACCATTTAGGGTATGACACATTACACTCTCTGGTTAGTAAATAAGGAGTTGATCTGAAAGACGGGCTGTTTCAGGGTTCAGATCTTCACTGCATAATGTTGTCTGGGCACCCAAAGGATTATTATTTTTTTTAATCCCAATTCTACTTCAAAGACAATATGGATCTCCTCCAGAGCTATGAATGGTGGGAACTGCAACCTTAACCGGTACCCTTGTCCGAAGGGAAAAGTAATTGAGTGTTCTACCAAATAATAACAGAAATTTTGTTTTGTTCTGTTTTAGTGACCTGGCCCAGATTTAACCCCGACAGCACACTACAGTGGCCTGCAGAGAAAGAAACCAAGGTCGGGGTCATCTCTTACAAGGAGCCGTGGTGCAAACCTGAATCAGAATTCAATCTGACTCCAGCCCGTCAGTGATTTGGGTCCAGTTACTCAATCTCTGTGCCTGACGTTCTTGACCTGCAAAACAGGCATGCCTCATTCATTCCATACCCATGACTGTACACTGGGCGGTCAGCGCTGCGCTCAAGGCTGGACACTCCGGGAGGTAATATTCTAAGGTAGGGGAGGAAGTCTTCAGAGGACGGAGAAGTGAGTTTTAGATTGAAAATCTCGTAGTGAAAGAAATAAAATGCATCCATTCCTTTAGTGCTGTACCTCGCGAAGGAAAACAACGAAAGCTTCTATTTGGGGGCTTTTCCTTCTCTTTAAAAGCCAGGAAAAGGGCAGAAGAGACCAAACCAAGGGCTGAGCATGCCCGGAGGCCCAGGTGGTTCCATTCCCTGCACTGCGAGGAGCAACCACCTGGCAGAGCCAGGAGTAGCCCCCGAGCACCACCCGAAGAAAACGGGAACTCTCAAAAGTTACTTATAATTTTCTCCACCCCAAGACAGCTGTGGGGATGACGACTTTGCAGAAAAATACGGTTTATCGACCCACCCATCAACAGGGATATAGGATGAGAGGGTTAGAGGAGGCGTGTCTCTAGTGCTAGAAAAATCACCTCCAAATAAGCCTTTTAGCCTAATCACCAGGCTTGGGGCGCTGCTAGTTGGGTAAAGTGGGAGGAGGGAACAGGAGCCGATACTCAAGGAGGGACACTACTAACGCCCACAAACGCGGGGAGCAACAAACCCAAGTTCTTCCGGACAAGCCCGAAGGCAGGGACAGTCAGAGATCCCCGGGCGTTCCCGCCCGAGACCGCCGCCCAGATAACAATGGCGCCGGGGAGGCGGGGCTGCGCGAGCCTGCGGGAACCCGGGAGGAGCGCGGCGGCGGGACCCGATGGGGCAGCTCGCTGGCTCACGTGACGACTCGCCCGCCCCCGAGCCAGCCCAGAGTGGGCGGGGCTTGAGAGGGCTGGGTAAGCGGATGGAGCGCTCGGCCTGGAGATGCCCGGAAGTGACGGAGAGCGCAACTCGCTACGTGCGGCGACGTGGCGGCGAGGCCGGCGCCTGGCGGCGGAAGTGGCTCCCTGCGCTGGGACTGGAGTGTTTGTGTTTTGGTTCGAGAAGCAGCCGGCGGCCGGCCTGGTGGGAGGAGGCACTGGAGGGAGGCGGAAGAATTAGTCGGAACTCTGGGGCCGGCGGCGGCGGCGGCGGCGGTGGCGGCTGCGGCGGAGGAGGAGGAGAAAGGAAAGAGGAAGGCGGAGCGGAGAGAGGCGGAGACGGAGCCCGACGGGGGCGGCACCACGACACGAGCCCCGCACCGTCCAGTCTGAGGGGGGGCGGCGCCAGCGAGACGCCGCCACCGTCGCCAAAGCTGCAGACACAGGCTCGGCCTCGCCCTTCGGGCCACTTTGGGACCTGCAGCCGGGAAGCTTCAGCCCCGTGGCCGCGCGTGCTGCGATCTCAGGTAAACGCCCCGGGCGCCTTCGCCAGCCCTGTGAGAGCCTTGGACCCCGGATTCTCCGCGGTCCCCCGCCTGTCCGCGGGCCTGACCGCCGCGGGTCCCTCCTCCTCCGCGCCTTCCTCACCCGCGCCGATGCCCTGGACCTAAGCGCTGTGGGCTCCAGCATCTTCTCCCGCCGGCCCTGTGACTCATCCCTCGCAGGGTTTCTGCACACCAGGATTTGGGGACTGGCTGGGGGAGCGACGGGTGTCACCCTTTTCCCTTCTCAAGATGGCGCCGCGAGCGCGTCCTAGAAGGCCGCGGTTCCGCCTCGCCCCTGTCCCCGCGGTCCTGGGGGAACGGCCTGGCCAACGCCTGGTTCGGTTTTTCAGGGGGAGCAGGGAAATAGCCAAGGGGGTTTGCAGATCCTGCGGCTTCGGGGATCTGGAGTTTGCTCCCAGTTACTCAGGTGCTCCCCAAGAAGCAACTGGGGGAGCTTACGGCAGGTGTGAAACGCGAGCAGCTCCACCTACCTTCGCCGTCCAGAGCCGGCTAAGGGGAGGGGAAGGCGGCACCCCCAAGTAGGCTGTCGAGGGCCCCCGTCTGCTCCAAGTGAGCCGGTGAGCCGCGATTTTCAGCAACTCTAGATAACCCGGCCGCCGAGCACCCGGGGCAGGCAGTGATTCCCGCCCTGGAACCGATGGTTGCTGCCCGCACCCCCACACCCTGCACCCCAACTCCACTGTTTTTAGGCTCGAACGTCATAATTCGCCTTCTTGGGTTTTGTCAGTATCGAAGCCCAGAAACTAGTCTCGGCACAACACACACCAGTGTGAGCGCATGGGCTGCGCTAAAGCAGACTCCTGAAGAGTGTGTCTCGCCACCAGATAGGAGCCCCGTAGATGCTGGCCGCTGTCACTGATATGGTTTTGACCGGAGAGCACCCAGGCGTCTTTAACTGTAGAACGCCAGGTATTTTTAAAGGAGTCATATGCATTTTATGGAGAACGTTCTGCCCGAAAAGTTTTCGTTCATTTGGACTGAGTGACTGAAATGTACGTAATTCTTGGGCTTTGTGCCGAGTGCATATTTATAAGAATAACTTCCTCTTTAGAGTCTTTTGAGGGTAACCATAACTCAATACCTTTAAACCTTAAATGGCAAAGCTATAACTTCAAATCTTCTTGATTCGGGGTGGGTGTGGACGGGGGCGGGGGATCTGAAGTTTCCCTGCAGTTTTGAAATTCCATAGAAATTTAGAGCATATTGTTTGATTTGCTAGTTGTCAATTTTGTAGAGAACCTGGCAGTTGGGCAGTGTTTTGTTTATTATGTATACCTGGAAGGGTGTTGGTGCATTTTCTGTCTAGATGACATTCTATTTGATGTTAGGTTATTAACTCACCAAAGGGTCAGTTCATTGTCAGTGTTGGTCCCCACTATGTGTTAGCCACTGTATTAGAGATTATTTATGGAAAACTCACAGCAGCTCTGTGTCAGGTGTATCCAAAACAGTTGAAAAATGAAAGGACTTGCAGCTGCGGAAATTGGTATGGGCTAGGTTAGATTTCCCAAAACTGGTGTTAATGGTAGTTGATGGGTTGGAACTTTTTTTTTTCAATTTCAGAACCTATTTTTCTTAATATAGGGAAGTAGGGAGAATAGCATAAGCCCATCACGTAGCTTCAGTTGTCTTAAGGGCAACCTATGTTTATATCCCCATTGTTGAGAAGCAACTCAGATACATCATTTCATCTACAAAATATTTCAGCATGTGTAACTAAAGCTGGTAAGGACTGTTCAGAAGTGACTTCTAAATATGGCCGAACTAACAAGTTCTCCAGAGTGTAAGATCTTAAAGATAAGTTTTTAATCAATTAATTGTAAAGAGTGTTCTTAGAAACTTCATGAGGAAGACAAATGAAGATGAAATTGTAGTAGGGATTATGGGAAGGAATCTCCATATTTAATATATAGTAGTATTAAATGATCAGATTTGAAGTAAAGTGGGAGAAGAGTATGACTAGCTTGTAAAATTGTTAGCGTTTTTTGTGGTGTTGGGGCTCAAACCTGGGGTCTTAAATGCATGAGACAAACGATCCACTGCTGAACTACATCCCTAGTCCCCCAAAACGGTTCTTTAAATGTTGATTAATTCCTGTTGGGTTGAAACTAAGATTAATAAGAAGACATTGCCCTGCAGGCTATTTTTTTCCCAAATGTCTTAAATTAAAAAGAACATTTGTTCACCCCAGGACTGCAGAATCATGTAAGCAGGGATCCTAACGAGTTCACCATGTAGAGAATGGCCATTGACATAAAAGTGTGATGCGCTTTACCACAGAAGGAAACATTTTTAAACAAACCTGGGAGTTGTAAAATGTGTTGCTGGCTATTCATTGCAGTGTTCGTTGTAATGATGAGGATATGAAAGCAACCCAAATGGCCACAACAGGGATCAGTAAAAGAATTGTGCATATATACTCTGTGGAATACTGTGCAGTCATAAGAAAAAGGTGAAATCTTGCCATTCACTGCAATTTAGATGGACTTGGAGGGAGTACCATATTAAGTGAAATAAGTCAGATGGGAAAAGACAAATACCAATTGATCTTATTCATCAGTGTATAGAGAAGCAAAACAAGGGAATAGACAGTAGCTAACCATGATAAACACTTGGCCTGGATCACTAAACTGAAGTCCCAGTAGAAGGGAGGGAGTTGGCAGTGAACTGGAAGAACTGTAATGAGAAGATGGACTACAAGGAACAGAAAGGCACTGGAGGAGGAGGATACTGGGCATTGTGGTAGTGGTGGGTGTCACTGTATACCGAGGTCATAAGTGTAATTCTGGTGTAGATATGTTGACTACAGCAATGTTTTTAAATGTGCTACTACAAATTACCATTGAGGGGAAATACAGGTAGCATATAACAGAGATTCTCTGTTATATATTATCCAACATTTCTTTGAGCTTTTACTGTGTTCTAGGGTCTTTTCCAAAAGCATTCCTCACCTGTTTTATCTAAGTGATCAAGCTGCAGAACTCTAAACTCTTGTTTGTTTAGAGTTCCAGACTGGAGTCTTGAGTCACCCCTCAGGTTGCCTGGGCTTTAAATACAGCTCTTGTCCCAGTTACTCTGTGACCTCAGTTGAATTACTGAACCTGTCTGAGCCTCTCTTCTCATTTTTAAGGGCAGTAATAGTTTTACAGAAGTATTGAGTGACTATTAGGTATTAGTTCCTGGCAAAAAATTGAGTCGTTAATAAAGATGAACTTAAAAAGGCTAGGTAAGACAGAAAATGGAACAGTGTGCTAACAATTGTTGAGGGGACCAACCTAGAACTGAGCATTAAATAGAGGCAAAAGATACACATGACAACCCTTTAATGTATGTTCTGTAATCCATAGTCTGGAGGGGAAGGAAAAGAGAAAGGGAAAGAAATAAAGAACCTGCCATGGAGGAGGGCTGGGGAGGGGGGAGGAGGAACCAGGGACGTTGGTGTTGGGAGATGGGCACTGGTGGCGGGATGGGTGCTGGAACACTGTATGACCAAAACCCAAATATGAGCTTTTTAATTGTTTATCTTTGTAATTGTAAAAATAAAACATTTTAAAAAGGGGGTTAATATCCAGGATATATCAAGCACTGGTAAAACTTTACCAGAAGAAAACAGCCAACCCCATCAAAAAAATGGGGAGAAGAAATGAGCAGAAACTTTGACAAGGAAGAAGTTTGAATGGCCAAAAGACATATGAAAAAATGCTCATCATCATTAGTCATCAGAGAGATGCAAATCAAAACAACAATGAGCTATCATCTCACACCACAGAGGCTGGCACATATCCTGAAGAGCAAGAACAACAAATGCTGGTGGGGATGCGGGGAAAAAGGGACTCTCATCCATTGTTGGTGGGAATGTCGACTAGTACAGCCTTTCTGTAAAACAATATGGACATTCCTCCAAAGACTAGAAATTAAGCTCCCATTTGACCCAGCCATACCACTCCTGGGAATATACCCTGGGAAGCCAAAAATACGCAGCAGAAACACCATCCCTACTTTTATGTTCATGCAGCATTATTCACAATAGCCAGAATCTGGAAACAACCAAAGTGTCCGAGAATCGATGACTGGATAAAGAAACTTTGGTACATCTACACAATGGAATACTATGCAGCTGTCAGAAAAAAATGAAGTTACTGAATTTTGCCTATAAATGGATGGACATGGAGAGGATCATGTTGAGTGAAATTGGCCAGAAAGAGACAGATATAGAATGTCTGCATTTATTTGCATGACATAAATATATATTTGTGCATATATGATACCAAAATCCAAGGTCAGGTGAAGAATGGAACAGGAGGACTTTTCAAAGGTGGAAATTATCACAAATGTGTGCGATGGAGCAATGTGCTAATAATTGTCGAAAGTTCTGATACCAACCTAGAACTGAACATTAAATACAGGCAAAAAAATACACAGAACAACCTCTTTATGTATTGTAATCCACAATGTGGAAGGGAAGGAAGAAAAGAGAGAGAGAGAGAGAGAGATAAAGACAACGAATTTAAGAACCTACCACAGAGGCAGGCTTGGGGTGGGGGGAGAGGAATCAAGGACATTGGTAGTGGGAAATGGGCACTGGTGGAGGGATGGGTGCTGGAACATTGTATGACTGAAACCCACATATGAACATCTTATGAATCTTTGTAACTGTATATCTCACAGTGGTATGGTAAAATATTTAAAAAAAATAAATGGCAGGGAAGAGTTATACCTTTAAAAAAAATTAAAAAAGGGCCGGAAGATGAGCCTAAAGAGTAGAGTGTTTGCCCGCACAGCACAGCGGGGGGCCTGGCCATCTGCCGACCCGGGTTTGATCCCGCATCCCATATGGTCTCGCCTGAGCACTCGCCAGGAGTAATTCCTGAGTGCAGAGCCAGGGTGACCCCTGAGCATTGCGAGTGTGACCCAAAAAGCAAAAAAAAAAAAAAGATGAGCTTAAAAAGTAAAGAGATTGGGCTTTTGACAGCAGAGCCAGGGAGGGCGTTTGCTCAGCGCTTACTCCTGGGTTTGATAACCGGCATCCCGTATGGTCTCCGGAGCATTGACCCAGAAAAGAAAAAAAAAAAAAGGAAGAGCCCTGAAAATTATACGCATGAGTTTTAGCCCTTTCTTACTTTTTACATCTTTTAAAAGATAGTATTTAAAGAATCATTATTTAAAAGAATTGGGGCTGAAGACAGTGGGTAAGGCACTGGTCTTGCTTGGGGCTGCCCGCCTGTTAAACACTTATCCTGGCTCCCATTTGATCTCTCAAGCTGCTCCAGGACTGATCTCCTGAGTGCAGAACCAGGAGTCAGCCCTTAGCACTGCAAGGTGTGACCCCAAAGTCAAAAAATATTAGAGGGTAGTAAATTAAGTGCCGTACAGTATTCAGATTTTAGTTATCATACAGAAATATTAAAAATTATAGAGTAATTTCTATTTTTGTACCACTGATTTGTGAAACATGTATTTGTTTCTCTACAGGTTTCTTTAGCTCCAGAAAGGAAAAATCGACACTTTGCATCCTGGAAAGTCACTTAAGAGACTGCAATTAGGGACTTATTTTAAATTTGGACATGGCTAATCGAGGAGCAACAAGACCCAACGGCCAAATACTGGAAATAAAATATGCCAGTTCAAACTAGTACTTCTTGGAGAATCTGCTGTTGGCAAGTCAAGCCTAGTGCTTCGTTTTGTGAAGGGCCAGTTTCATGAATTTCAAGAGAGTACCATTGGGGGTGAGAATATTTTTTCCTAATTCTTTTAGTTGAATCATACATTGGCAAAATGATTTTGCAGTTGGTGTGGTAATAGTTTGTGCACTGAAGAAGAGCTGTTCAGGAGGTACATACTTTAAAAGTAACTTGATGTTCAGATAAAACTTTTTACATTTTGATATAAAATTTATTGATTTTGGTTTTTGGGGGTTTTTTTTTTTGTGTGTGTGTGCTCAAAAAATTCATTTAACGTATACGTTTGTGTAAGATATATTGGCTTTGGACTAGTTAAAATAGTAAGAGAGTTTACCCGAGGGGCCGAAGAGAGCACTCAACAGGTTGAACACATGCTTTGCATGAAGGAGACCCAGGGTGATCCCCAGCACTCCTAGGATTGACACCTGAGTACAGAGCCCAAGGGTTCCCTCCAAATTAAAACTAACTGGGTTATGGGGTAGATTAAGTATTGCTCATAGTTGTGGAAGGACAAGAGCGGTGACTGAAGAGGAGACAGTCGTTAGTGTAGCATTGTGGATAGAAAGCACAGCCTGAGACAGCATTGGGGCAGAGTACATAGTCTTTGGGGGAAACCTCCGTTTTCAGCTGTTAAGTGAAACTTTTAAATTAGATGTTAGGAATCATAGTTTTAAGATCCAGAATATCTTCCCAAGGAGTGTGCAATTACGTTGTGCTCTGTTTAAGATGTATATGAATATACTTAACATTTCAGTGGTTAAACTAGCCTGTCATGTAGCAACTTAAAATCCGTCTTTCAGAAGCAAAACTGCTGTGCACTTAATGTATGTTCTCAAGAAATTATACTTGGGAATTTTGTTACTCAGACCCTTCTATTGAGGTATGGGAACTATAATACTCCCGGTTTCCCCCACATATAGGGAATATATTGGATCTGTGTGTTTAGTCACCTCAGCATATGATAGTGACTGTCAGTCTGCGTTTGTATTTTACAGTGTCAGTGTTTTTTTTTTCTAATTAGTGAGTTTCAAAGTGGTAGTCTGGAACTTTTATTTTGAGTCAGAAACCTTGATATTTTAATGAGCAGTGTAGTATACATCTTTTGTGGTTTCTGTATTAATGTGTGTGGTTTAGTAGTGAAATATTACCTCTAGAAAGCAAATTGGGCAAATGCTAACTGGCCCAGCGCATTTTAAAGAACTGCTAGCTATGTCAATCACTTTTTTTTTTTTTTTTTGGGTCACACCCGGCGATGCTCAGGGGTTACTACTGGCTCTGCACTCAGGAATTACTCCTGGCATTGCTCAGGGGACCATATGGGATGCCGGGGATCAAACCGGGCCACCGGCATGGGCCGGCCACGCAAGGCAAACGCCCTACCCACTGGGCTATCGCCTCGCCCCATTATGTCAATCACTTCAAACTTCGCTCTCAGGGCTTACTTTTGGCTCTGAACACGAGGATCTCTCCTAGTGGGCTTGAGGGACCATGTGGGGTGCCATGGATCAAACCCAGGTTTGCCAGTCTGGGAATCTTGGCTGGCACCTAATACTAGAATTTTTTGCTTTGGTTACTCCATTTATCTTCTAAGGGGAAAATTTTCCTCATGACGTCTCAAATACTTATAAAAGAAAAATTGAACTTCATATGTGTGTGGTGAATATATATGCGCTCATTATACATTTGGTAAATACAAATTAGCAAGCAATTCTATTGTTTACTTATCACGAATGAATTTTCAAATGATTTTTATTTCTTGGTGTAAAACTTGTTTAGTTGACAAGTTTTGTTGACAATTTTAATACAAAACTTGTTTAGTATTTTCAACTTGTACAGATAAAAGCTAGCTGTTTAACCTTTAAGGAATTTATATCTGAATTCAGAGTTATTGGATCATTCACTATGTTGAATACATATTAATATCTACAGGTGATGTGTTGGTATATTTTGATTACAGCTGTGAGCATTGTAAAAAATATGTAATTAGCATAAAATGTCTTTTTTAAAATGAACCACATGGGCCAGGGAAGTTACTCAAAGGGCGGAGCGCATCTTTTGCATGCAGGAGTCATATGTTCAGTACCTGGCATGCACAGCATGTCTGTCCCCCAAAAAAAGGTAAAGTGAACAAATACTGACATGCTACATGTTTATTAGCAGGAACAGCTCCAAACGCTTAATATTGTATGTTCTAAGTATCCCAGAATTTCAAAGTTGAGAGATAGTACATGGGTAAGGTGCTTGCCTTGTGGAAGCCAACCTGTGTTTGATAACCAGCACCCAATACGGTCTCCCAAGCCCACCAAGAAAATATAAAACTAGAAGTAAGCCTAGAGCACTGCCAGATGTGCCCTCCCAAACAGACGCCCCCTCCTCAAAAGATAGAAATGAAAAGGTTTGTAATGGTTTTTCCTAAACGTGCTATCTTGGCAAGCACCTTACCCCACTGTACTATCTGCAGGTCATTTCTATCATATTGTTAATCATTTAATTTTTTAAAGAACGAAAAGCATTAAATTAACTGGCTGAATTCTAATATTATGAAAC
This sequence comes from Cryptotis parvus, assembly GCA_021461705.1. Taxonomy (NCBI): domain Eukaryota; kingdom Metazoa; phylum Chordata; class Mammalia; order Eulipotyphla; family Soricidae; genus Cryptotis; species Cryptotis parvus. The sequence continues at coordinate 14,101 of JAJIBD010014416.1, forward strand.
TTGGGATTTCACATAATCTGCGTGATTGTTATCACTCCAACAATATTTTAATATGTATGTATATATTAATCTGTGTTATTTGGTGCCTTGCACACGTCTATTTGGTTTTAATCCCTGACACATATGGTACCCCAAGTAGCTTGGAATATTGGTGTGTGTAGCCTACAAAAAAAAAAATAAGTTTGGGGGGTGGAGGGTGTTTGTTGTTTTGTTTTGTTTTTTTTTGTTGTTTTTTTTTTTTGCTTTTTGGGTCACACCTGGCTATGCTCAGGGGTTTCTCCTGGCTCTGTACTCAGGAATTACTCCTCTGTGCTCAGGGGACCATATGGGATGCCGGGGATTGAACCTGGGCCAGCATGGCCAGCTGCGCGCAAGGCAAACACCCTACCCGCTGGGCTATCGCTCCGCCCCTGTTTTTGTTTTGTTTTGTTTTATGCTGTACCTTCAGGTTACCCTGGCACTATGCTCGAAGGACCGCATGGTACTGAGAATCAAACTGCAGTCTCCTGTGCTCAGCCTGCTGAGCCAGCTCTCTGGCTTTAGTGTGGGGGGGTGGGGAATAAGGTAGCTATTGGCCTCACTATCTGTGCTCAGGGCTTATTCCTAGCTGTGTTAGGGATCACTCCTGGCACTTCTCCCAGGATCACATAAGGTGCCAAGGAGTAAGGAACCAGGAGTAACCTCTTTCAAGGCAGGTGCCGTAACTTCCCTATACCAGCTCTCTCACCCCGCCAATGAACTGCTGTTTTTTACTTAACAAACTCCTAACTGTTCGGTACCAGAAATCAAAGATGAGCTCATGGTTTAGTATGGGAAACAGAATTGAGTAAACATTGTATTCTCCAGTACTGTATAAAACAATTGTATATATGCTTATTTATTTTTTGGCTGTGAGACCTTACCTGGCATTCCGGGAGCCATATGTGGTGTCAGGGATTCAACTGAGGTTGGCCCCATGCAAGGCAAATGCCTTCCTTACTCCCTAGAGTGTCTCCAGCCCATATACTGCTATTTAAATTAAGTTTAAATCCCCAACTAATCTTCATTCCTGTTACTTCATCTATTATATATGTACACATTGTATATATATTATATATTAATGGTCATTATGTTTTTGCTAGTGGTTATATATTATAAAAGTTTTCATACCATAGAAATCAGTTCTGTGTCTATAAACTTTATGACATCTATTTCTGAATACATTTGATCCAATTTTGCTATTTTGTTTGTTTTTGAATTGGCTTTTTCATAGCTATAATAGAAGTTGCACAAAAGATATTTGGTTTTAATATTAGTTGAAGAATATTGTGGGGTTGTAAAATACAAGGTTGAGGAAAATTATCCTTCCTCTCTTTTGAGGTGCTTTTTTTGGTTGTTGCTTTGGCAGAGCTCAGGACTTAACTCTTGGCTCTCTGCTCAGGGATCATTGTTTGGAAGGTGCTTGGGGTAACATACACAATGCCGGGAATCGAGCCCAAGTTGGCCAAGTGCATGGCAGGCACCACTCTGCTGTACTTAATATCTCTGGTCCCCTCTTGGAGTTTTTGTATCTTAGTAATGTGGTTACTTATATGTAGTCTTGCTTGTAGTGCATGCTGAGTTTGTTTACATGGGACAACGTCATTTAAACTCACTGAGAACAAACTTTCCTTGGTGCTGTACAAGTGTTGCAGAACAGAATATTTTAAGTAAATGTTGCACAGCCCTCACCCTTTTTTCATGTTTATGTGGATGAGGAAGAGGTGGAAATAGAATGAAGAACCAGTCATTCAAGATCTTTCTCTACTTTGGTTTGGGGGCTATAGCCAGTAGTATCAGAGTTTGTTTCCAGTGTGGCTCTGGGGGAATCCACTCAGGATGGAACGAGGGGCGGGGCGCCATGTAGCCCCGGGGAATGAACATGCACCTCCTCATGCAGCCTAGATGACCAACCCTCACGATTTAGCCTGTTCCCACAACTGGAAAAAGCAGCTATTCTTTTGTCCGGAATGATTGGTGATTCTAGTCACTATGCAGTTAACTCGACACGTTCAGCATTCATCAGTCAAGAAAACAGATAATGCCCTTTATGTGTGCTTAAAAACTAGAGTGAGGTTCCATCTAGTGGATAATCCTATTTTTTCAGATGTAATTGTATCTTCAGCACATAAAAGGCTTTACTATTTGAAGACTTGAGCTTGAACTTGCTAACTTTATCTGCTGGATTCATAAATAATTTGTAGGTTTTTTTTTTTTTTAATTTTGCTTTTTTGGTCATACCTGGCAATTCTCAGGGATTACTCCTGGCTCTGGGCTCAGGAATTACTTCTGGCAGTGCTCGTGAGACCATATGGGATGCCAGGGATCAAGCCCTGGTCGGCCATATGCAATGTAATTCAAATGCCCTACCTGCTGTACTATCCCTTTAGCACAATTTGTATTTTTAAGCTTGTAACGAGGTAACAATAATAATTTAACTTGTAAGATAATTTTTAATGGTTGTTATTTTGTGTAAATGTGGAACTTAACATTTTCACAGTTACCATGTCTATATAAAGAAATACTGAATTTTTTTGGATGAGCAAACTGAGGTGGAGAGAGTAATCCACTTGAGGTTTTTGTAGCCAAATGACAGCTGTTGTTATGGACAGTTTGCCTTTTAAAGTCTCTGTGTTCTGGGAGCTGGAGCAATAGCCCAGCGGTAGGGCGTTGCCTTGCATGTGGGCGGCCTGTGCCGGCCTGGGTTCGATCCCCAGCATCCCATATGGTCCCCCGAGCACCGCCAGGAGTAACCCCTGAGCATTGCGGTGTGACCCAAAAAGCGAGATAGATAGATAGATAGATAGATTAGATAGATAGATAGATAGATAGATAGATAGATAGATAGATAGATAGATAGATAGATAGATAGATAGATAGATAGATAGATAGATAGATAGATAGATAGATAGAGAGAGAGAGAGAGAGAGATAGATAGATAGATAGATAGATAGAGAGAGAGATAGAGAGATAGAGAGAGATAGAGAGATAGATAGAGAGATAGATAGATTGGGTCACATTCGCCTATCTATCTCTCTATCTATCATCTATCTAGTGTGACCCAAAGAGATAGATAGATAGATAGATAGATAGATAGATAGATAGATAGATAGATAGATAGATAGATAGATAGATAGATAGAGATAGATAGATAGATAGAGAGATAGATAGATAGATAGAGAGATAGAGAGATAGATAGAGAGATAGATAGCCGAGTGTGACCCAAAAGAGCTAGATAGATAGATAGATAGATAGATAGATAGATAGATAGATAGATAGATAGATAGATAGATAGATAGATAGATAGATAGATAGATAGATAGATAGATAGATAGATAGATAGATAGATAGATATAGATGATAGATAGATAAAATAAGGTCTCTGTGTTCTGAAATGTGTTTTCCTAAAC